>JABACO010000019.1:5161090-5238590 GCA_013339895.1 Ephydatia muelleri | reverse complement strand
CCCGGTCATTTACACTTCTAGGTAGCAGCAGCATGCATTTAGTTAGTCCCTCACTATGATTGCATGTGTTTTGGGCGTACTACGGCTGTGGGATCCTTGCTAATTAATGTTTGAATTGGCAAGCTATGTTAATGAAATAAAACCATTTTGTCTCCAATCAGATGGTAATTGGAGCTGGCTTGTAGTTAAAATTCCTGTGACTTTGATGTTTCATTGCCATTAAATAAAAAAGGTTGTGTAGCATCAGTTGTGTGGGTTTTGATGGTGTGATTTTATGTGAGTTATGTGAAGTTGGTGTGTGTTTGTATGAGTGTTTATATGGGTGTGTTTGTGTGTGAGTTTGTATGTGTATGTGTCTATGTTTATCGGTGTGTTTGAATGTGTTTTTATATGTGTTCGTATGTGTGTGTGCATGTGTGTTTGTGTGTGTGTGTTTGTGTGTGTGTGTGTGTTTGTGTGTGTGTGTGTGTGTGTGTGGCAGCCATTGAGGTTACCCTCTGCTTAGGTTTTCACATATGTGTAATTAGCAGATTTATGGTTGGCAAACGTCATCTCTTCCTATAGTAATGTGATCTGAACTGTTCTGTACCACTGGTCATTCTTCCTACGTAATGTGATCTAAACCACTGGTCGTTCTGTGCAAGCCAAACTTGTCTCAGTTTCTCCTAATCGTGTCAGGACTCGAACCAACGCTTCCTGTCTTTGCGTGTGTGTTTCCTAATTCACTGGCTCCTCCATCTGCTACTTGTCTACGGATGTGCACTTTCATGTTTTCCCAAAGGATGGCAAGCATGTGGTTAATGCATTGGGCTAATCTGTCTAATGAATTCATTTCGCATGCCTGTCCCTTTTGTAGCTCATTCTTAGCTCACTGGCCAAATGTGGAGTAGTTAGAGAGGTGAAGGGCGCATCATGATGACCTCATTGCAGTGACTGTGATATAGTGATGACCTCACAGTCGTAACCTTAACAGAGCCCTCCCTCTAGCTAATTCGTAGCTCATGGAGTAGTTAGAGAGGTGAAGGCGCACGATGATGACCTCATTGCAGTGACTGTGATATAGTGATGACCTCACAGTCGTAACCTTAACAGAGCCCTCCCTCGTCTTAGTTCATTGTCGGCAGAGCAATTTAAAATTCTTGCACATGGCCATCACAAACCCATGTGGGTCTTTCGACAAGTACACATACTCTACAATCATACTGTCACAGAAGCGGGTATGCTATGTTGCACGTGTGTTTGTGATGTGGGGAGGGGGAGGGGGCAGTAGTGAGGTGTGTGTGTGTGTGTGTGTGTGTGTGTGTGTGTGTGTGTGTCATGTATGTCACCTGTGTGACGCCAACAGGGTGGTGTTGTATCTAATGCAGTGTGTGTATAGGAGCGCAAATTGGGGCTTGAGAATCTCTTACTGTAGTGTTTTTAACACTACGGGTGACAATGTCATTTTGCCCACAATAGATTTTAGCACACTCTGTTCTGTATTTTAGTTTTAAATTTTAGCCACACTAACTGACAAGGAGTGTGCCATTATGTGATCGCTATCACGTCTTGGTTGGGAGTCACTAATGGAAAGATGGTTGTCAGTGTTACTTGTATCCCCTACATTGTGCACACATGCATCATCATGATGACGATGGTGCTCTTCAATTGGGACAGGATCCCGAAAGCTACGAGGTGGTGCGTGACATCCACCAGTCCTGCAGCAGGAGAGAGATGGTTGTTCCGGACATTTCCAAGCCACACTTCTTCTTGGCACGCACTCCCTCTGCTCCGGTGGAGACCTTCACATCACATGTTCTCAACCTGCCCAACGAAATACCTGAAGAACTGTCTGAGCAGTACGTGGCAGTGTGTGTGTCTATGTGTGTGGTGTGTGTGTGTGGACATGTCCATGTGTACGTATATATGGTGCGGTGTGTGTAGTACTGTATGTGTGTGTGTGCATGTGTGATAGTTCTCTAGTAGGTGTGTGTTTCTCCACCTTTCTGATGTCATGTGTGAATTTGACCAGGTAAGGTACACCTTCACACAGAAGCCAGCTAGACATTTGTGGGTTGTATTGACAGGCTCTAGTGATAATTGACTGTCACCTGATATGTTTGGCACCCATCTATGGTGAATTGTGGTTTTTCTTTTTAATTTTAATTTTTGTTGGTGATGATATTAACACTTACTTGCTTATGGTGGGCTCTATTTAAAAGGAGGGTGGGGAGGGGCATGAGAGGGTCCACCTGGATTTGCGCGTGCTGGTGTGGGGTGTGTAGGTGAGGGGGGGGCACCCCAAAACCTTCTAAGTTGGACGTAGCAATGGTGGCCAGTGTGAAGGGGGGCAGGGAACAAAGGGTTAGTGAGGCGCAGAGAATGTCTCGCCACTCTTGACTTCCCCCCTCCGTCTATCAGGTGGTTAGGGTTCGGCGCCATTCGCTGGAGTGCAAGGGATGTCTAGTGGAGGCAGTGTCTTTTGGGACAGAGAGGTAGTGTCTTCAGAGGGAGACAGCCCTATTTCCATTTAAAAACTTCCATACGATTGGGGATGCACGATCAGCAAACAATCCTTACATTCAATGGTTTCATCACACCAACCAAAGAACTCTTAAGTGCATCAGTTTGATGCTAACATTTGCACTGAAGCACCCAATGGAAGCTTCACAATGCCGGACATTTTAATGTAGAAGCGTTAGTTCACTATAACTACGTCTCTCACTTTAAGTATAACAAACATTTGTCCTTCGAGAAAGTGATTTGGATGTAGGAGGATTTGGGTTGTGCAAAAAAAAAGGCATGGGAAACACAGTGTAGTCCTGTTGCAGTGGGTTTGATGGGATACTACAGGTAAATAATCTTACACAGTATAGCCCATCTTAAACCCTACATGTGTATTGTATGACTGTTCCGTTGTAGCTGTACTGTCAGGGACTAGGTGCCTGATGTCGTGACACACGCTCATGACCAGCTGACACCTTTAGCGCCCGTCCAATCAATGCACATGTATCTTCTTGGTGCGTCAATACATCCGCCCAAGGTGGAATTTGGTAGCGATAGCAGAGGCCGTATTCGCACCTTCACAAAGAATATTTTAGAACATTATCACTATAATTCTATAAACATAACCCACCTAGTAAATTCCAATGCTGAAAGAGGCACACTCAAGCAACAATAACACACACTACCAATATACTGCAATGCTTCCCCCACCTGACGTTGATTAGTTCGACTGATTGGCAGGGAATGGAGGGGGGGAGGGGGGAGGGGGGCCAGTGACCAACGAGCAGTGACCCTGAATCCCTGACCTGTGGCAGTTGGAAGCTCCAGTAGTGTAGGTTAGGTCACATGAGGACCAACAGGGAAATACGAACCAGATGGTGACGCTATGTACCAAGCAAAGACGCTGGTTCAACGCTTGGTTCTCTAGGTTAGAAGGTCAAGCCTGCAGGGCTCCATCTTCACCACACCTTTGTATAAGGTTTACGGCAATGCTAAGTACAGTACCTCAGGTGATCATGAGGGTGGGTGATCATGAGGGTGGGTGATCATGAGGGTGGGTGATCATGAGGATGCAGTAGGTTAGGTGATCATGAGGGTGTAGAGGGTGGGTGATCATGAGGGTGCAGAGGGTTGGGTGATCATGAGGGTGTAGAGGGTGGGTGATCATGGGAGTGCAGAGGGTGGGTGATCATGAGGGTGTAGAGGGTTGGGTGATCATGAGGGTGGGTGATCATGAGGGTGCAGAGGGTGGGTGATCATGGGGGTGTAGAGGGTTGGGTGATCATGAGGGTGGGTGATCATGAGGGTGCAGAGGGTTGGGTGATCATGAGGGTGGGTGATCATGGGGGTGTAGAGGGGTTGGGTGATCATGAGGGTGGGTGATCATGAGGGTGCAGAGGGTTGGGTGATCATGAGGGTGGGTGATCATGAGGGTGCAGAGGGTTAGGTGATCATGAGGGTCCAGAGGGTTAGGTGATCATGAGGGTGGGCGATCATGGGGGTGTAGAGGGTTAGGTGATCATGAGGGTGGGTGATCATGAGGGTGCAGAGGGTTGGGTGATCATGAGGGTGGGTGATCATGAGGGTCCAGAGGGTTAGGTGATCATGAGGGTGGGTGATCATGGGGGTGTAGAGGGTTAGGTGATCATGAGGTGGGTGATCATGAGGGTGTAGAGGGTTAGGTGATCATGAGGGTGGGTGATCATGAGGGTGTAGAGGGTGGGTGATCATGAGGATGCAGAGGGTTAGGTGATCATGAGGTGGGTGATCATGAGGGTGTAGAGGGTGGGTGATCATGAGGGTGCAGAGGGTTGGGTGATCATGAGGGTGGGTGATCATGAGGGTGCAGAGGGTTGGGTGATCATGAGGGTTTAGAGGGTGGGTGATCATGAGAGTGCAGAGGGTGGGTGATCATGAGGGTTTAGAGGGTGGGTGATCATGAGAGTGCAGAGGGTGGGTGATCATGAGGGTGCAGAGGGTTAGGTGATCATGAGGGTGCAGAGGGTGGGTGATCATGGGAGTGCAGAGGGTGGGTGATCATGAGGGTGTAGAGGGTTAGGTGATCATGAGGGTGGGTGATCATGAGGGTGCAGAGGGTTAGGTGATCATGAGGGTGCAGAGGGTGGGTGATCATGAGGGTGCAGAGGGTGGGTGATCATGAGGGTGCAGAGGTGAGTCAATAGTGCACGAGTGACCCTGCCCTAGCGCCACAAAACCAACCGCAAGTAGGCAGGCACCCCACTACCGGAACTGATGTGGTATTACTGGAACCCATTAACCCTGTTCCTTGATGCTTAATGACCTGGAGCGATGGGTAGGGTAGTAATTATTCAATGAAACTCCACACCAGATGTGGCGCCTTTGACACCATGGGGCGCGTTTCAAGTGCCATACTAAATGCCCTGATGTCACAAAGTCACTGTGTAAGTACTGGTGATGACATCATTGAAATGCTTCTTGTAAATATTGCTTGATGGAAAGCATTTACTGTGTGACATAAAGGGGAAGCAATTTGGATGTCCTTGCAACAGTTACTGACTGTATGTTGTCCTCCTACATCTTCCATCATCTATCCCAATACACACAACACACACACACACACCAGCAGTCCATCACCATCACCAGCAAAAGGTTCCACTCGATATGCTGCAGCAGCTGCCAACAAGGACTCCCTCGTTGCCAGCAGTCCAGATGACATGTCTAGAAACTCCCCTTCTTTGTAAGAGAGAGAGAGAGAGAGAGAGAGAGAGGGGGGGGGGGGGAGAGAGAGAGAGGGGGGGAGAGAGAGAGAGAGAGACTTTGCCATTAATGAAGCCCTATGCATAGGCTAAACAGGATGCATTCATTGTACTATGTTCTGATCATTCTCATATATTTGCATTTTAGCCAACTTTCCAATGCGAACTTTTTCTTTTTTCTCAACTTAATTCTGAAAAGAATGTATTTTTAGTAAATTTTTGGAAGCTGTTACGGTTAACATTGCCTGTTTATGATGAGAGCAAATATACGTGGTGGTTTGCATAACAAGTAGTGCCAACCTTAAGTCATTTTAAGACCCATAACGTGTGATCATTACAGGTGCATGAGGGACCTGGGTTCACATCGCAGTAAAGTTAGTGTAATTTTTTAACCCTTTCCATCACATTTTGTTTGTTCGTTTTTTAAAACTCTCAGGACTACATGACAGTGGGGGAAAGAAAGGAACACTTTAAATCCTTGTTCTACTAGAGTCCCTGAAGGACAATGTCACCATAAGTAATTATATTAGTGGTGTTGGTCAGTAGCAACCAATTCAAATAGGAAGAAATTATATAATAAATTTTAATTAATAGTTAATTTAAAATGGATGTAAATATGCAAAACTTCTCATAATCAGTGCCTGAAAATCTTTAATATTAAGTTAATTAAATTTAGTTTGCAGTTCTAGCTAAGTAATTAAAGTGTTATAAATTATTATTAAATGTTATTACTTGAATATCAGTGGTCACTCAACCTTGAAAATGAATGTGTGGGAATTTATTAATGAATTAACTAACTTTGTATGTTATTTAATAATAAATAGATCTTTTTGTTAAAATAATAACAAAGTACCTTTCCATTAAGTGTCTAATTGTGTGTTAATTATTTGCATTACTTTGTACTGTTCCCACATATTGTGATCCAAACACTTCATGAAAAGATATCACGAATGCGTCATGATGTGAAATCGAAGGCAATAGTGTCACATAATTGAGATCACGATCGTAATTTGTTAGTGGGCGATATGAGTTTCATTAAATCCACCCACTTGTGTATTGCACATTTACCACCTGTCCTGGGTTAGATATACATGAGTTTCCAACTGTATGGATTATTGATATCTTCGAAATACGCTATACAATATGATATTGATAATGGTATACTGATTTAGAAGTTAAAATCAAGCTATACTCCTGTGATTCAATAATATCTTTTATTAGTAACAATGACGTAATAGATTTGATTTTGTACTTCGCTATATTTATATGTTAGTCAAAGCTGTGGAAGCTAAAATGTATCATAGGTTATGAAAGATCTTTATGAAAAATTCAAACCGAGATATCATAACTGTTACAAAGAAATCAAGATTTTTGTGACAATGAAATCATTGCATCTCTAGGAGTCCATAGGAAACATAAGGTAGAAATATTACTTCATACTCTTCTCAGCACCTTCCAGAGAAGATCCCCACTTCAGTTTAGTAATTCCTGTGTAGGCATTTACTGCAGGATCAACAGTGAGGTGATCAATCTCTACCCATTCTCTGCCATGAGCATTCCAATATTGTGCTTCTTCGTGCCTCTTGATTGCCTTCTTCTCTTCGCACACTGTCACCTCTTTCTTCCTCTGTATCACTAACACTGTCCATATCACTGTCAGATCTCTCTTCATGCTCTCAACAATGGCAGGAATACGTTTTTGTTTCTTGCATGGAGGCTTTGCTGGCACTACTCGCTTTGCTTATACCTCAATCTGATTCAATGCTAGTACCTTCTGTGTCCCATTGTATGGTGAATTTGCGTGTGTGGCTCTCCTTAGTAATCTTTGTAACAATTCCAGTAAGCGTCTTACTCTTTCCTTCCACTTTATCCCCCGACTTTGATGGTGATAGGCATTACAAGCGCATGAAATGGGATACGAAGCCAAAACAGTGGTTTATTCTTAGATCGACGCATAGATAGTGCTATTTAGATGAAAGCCTATGCGACTATGCGAGCTAAATAGCCCCCAAAAGTACCAATACAATGCAAATTGAAGTTGATACTAGCGGTCAAAAATCATCCTTAATTCAGGATTTCTATCCTAAATTAAGGATGAAAATAGATTAATATCGGAAATTCTATTGTTCTTCTAAATAACTGCTTGTATTGCAAATATATACCTGTGCTAGGAAGGAATTAAACATTGCAGACGAGGTCTAGTAATGACAATGACATATTAAAAGTCTTCTTGGTACTCCAATTGTTAGATCAACTGTTCAGTTTACTTCCTACAATGTGTGCAATGTACATACACAGGTAACACCTGATAAATAGAGGGCGATGACTTAACAGAATTGCACATATTCGTGATTGCTGCTGGTACAGTGGTGTGTATTTTTATCCCTACATTTGGCCAACTTGAACTTGAATGTTGGGGTCTTATTCATTATGTTTTTAATTTCGGGTTAACAGTGTAGTTCTTAATAATTTGTGGGTTAACAGTGTAGTTCTTAATAATTTCGGGTTAACAGTGTAGTTCTTAATAATTTCATTCCGTTGCAAGCAAACTTTATTTGATTTTGAAACACCATGTGTAATCCGGGATAACCAGTATTTCTTCCAAACACTCTCTATTTGGCAGATTCAATCGTTTCCAGAATTCAGTTCGGTACATATACAGAGGGACGAAACGCGCAGCCAACACCTCCCCAGGCCCATCTTCCGCCAGGGCTATTATTGCTAAGAGGATTGGCGGCGCCACGCCCAAAAAGGTTCCCAGGAAGACCCAGGATCCAGTCGACAACTCCCAGCCTAAAAGGAATGGCGCCCTGTTTTATGACGACGCTGTCAGTTTCGACTCTGTGTCTGTAGGATCTGATGTGGCCTCCTCAAACACCAGTCCTTGTGGCTCTCCTAATCATAGCAGGGCGGCCGGTTCGGTGGCAACGGCTGTCTCCGTCGGTCATCAGGATGGGCATGGGCACCCGCTCTCCAACTCCAAGAACCGTGTGACTGCTGTGGGTAGCGTTACCAAGGGTGGTCCCCAGACCCATGGAGCACCAACTGTGGCGAATGGAACGGAGTTAGCTGACATCACCGACAGAGGAGGGGGCGAGGACATAGCCGGACACACTGCTCATCTGGCGGACAATGCACTGGAAGTTGAGAAGCCAGTGGATTTTGAAAAGTCGTTTGAAATGCCTAGCTCGTTAAGGAGGCATCAATTGGGAAAAGGAGAGTGGTATAGAAGGAAAGGAGTAGCTTTGCAATTAGAGTCCGATTCAGACACGGATGACCAACTGATGGATGCTGATCATGACAAACCAGCTAGTCAGCGGGGAAGCCCAGTCGCGTCTTTTCAGCCTGGCGAACCAGCTCTGCAGACTGGTCACGTAGAGGATGAGGGCATGCTACTGCACACTGCTGACCTCAAAACCAACCCTGCCCATGGAAGTGCACAAGTAACGATTATTGAAACCTCAGAAGAACACAGCACTGATGTTCCCCTGCAACAAGAAGGCCCAGCAGCTGTCCCAGTTCAACTAGAGGTCCTTACAGCTGCACAAGGTCAACAGGAGGTTCCAGCAAGTGTACAAGGTCAACAGGAGATCCCAGAAGGTTTACAAAATCAACCAAAGGTCACAGCAAGTGTACAAGGTCAACAGGAGGTCCCAGCAGGTGTACAAGGTCAACAGGAGGTCCCAGCAGGTGTACAAGGTCAGCAGGAGGTCCCAGCAGGTGTACAAGGTCAACAGGAGGTCCCAGCAGGTGTACAAGGTCAACAGGAGGTCCCAGCAGGTGTACAAGGTCAGCAGGAGGTCCCAGCAGGTGTACAAGGTCAGCAGGAGGTCCCAGCAGGTGTACAGGAGGTTCAAGCAGCTGTGCCCAGCAACAGTGCTCTCAATATTCATGCTATCCCACAACCAGATGCCCTGCAGTCTCGTGCCATTACCAAGCCCACTCCTAGTAAACAGAGCAATGGTGGTGATCAGGGCACAGATGCCAGGTCCCAGGTCAGAACTGTTCCCTCCAAGCCACCCACCAAACCGAAACCCGTGTTGCAGCCAGGCCTCCTGCAGAGCAAACAGACACACCAGCCCTTCAGTATGTCATCCCCGCTCTCGTCCTTGCCAGTTTCCCCCTTGTCACCTCTGCCAATGAAAGGAGAGGTCACGAGGCCTACCTCACCTGTGATCTGGGAAGAAGGGTCACCTGCTCACTCTGTGGCTTCAGACTCTGCACCCTGCGTGAAGTGTCAAGATGTGAAAACCACACCCCACTGTCGTGGCATACCTCTGGGTGAGCCGCCTGGCATTCCGTCTGAATCAATGATGTTGTCAGAAAATGGTTCGCTTGTCCAGGCTAGTGTGGTGACTGAGGTGGCCGCCTCCTCCCCATCCTCTCCCAACACTTTGCCTCGTCCTCTGCAGAGTGCAGAAACACCTCTTATAGCAGCAGAACACACCTTGCTTCATGGTGCCTCTTCAGTAGTGGCAGAACACACCTTGCTTCATGGTGCCTCTTCAGTAGTGGAAGAACACACCTTGCTTCATGGTGCCTCTTCAGTAGTGGAAGAACACACCTTGCTTCATGGTGCCTCTTCAGTAGTGGAAGAACACACCTTTCTTGCCACAGAGAACCACTCTCCAGCTCCTTCACTGGCTGGGGACTGCACCCCACCTCCTTCATTGGCCGCTGAAAACACACAGAGTGGTGACATGGAGCCTTGCATTTCCATATCATTGACTGTGAGCACAGAAGTAACACAACTGGACACAGGCCATGGACCATCACTGGACACAGACCATGGACCATCACTGGACACAGACCATGGACCATCACATGGACCATCACTGGACACAGGCCATGGACCATCACTGGACACAGACCATGGACCATCACTGGACACAGACCATGGACCATCACTGGACACAGGCCATGGACCATCACTGGACACAGACCATGGACCATCACTGGACTATGGACCATCACTGGACACAGACCATGGACCATCACTGGACACAGACCATGGACCATCACTGGACACAGACCATGGACCATCACTGGACACAGACCATGGACCATCACTGGACACAGACCATGGACCATCACTGGACACAGACCATGGACCATCACTGGACACAGACCATGGACCATCACTGGACACAGACCATGGACCATCACTGGACACAGACCATGGACCATCACTGGACACAGACCATGGACCATCACTGGACACAGACCATGGACTATCACTGGACACAGACAATGGACCATCACTGGACACAGACCATGGACTATCACTGGACACAGACAATGGACCATCACTGGGCACTGAGAGTTCCATCATGTATTTGGCAGCTGAACTGCCACTGTCTGGAGCAGTCCTTTCACTTCCACGTCCGTTGGAAAATCTTACCCTCGATCCCCCAAGTGAGCTCACCTCCTCCCCAGGCCCAGCAGAAGATGTCTCATCCCCAGGCCCACATGCTAGTCCCACCTCCTCCCTAACATTGTCAGCCGAACCCTCCTCCCCATCCCAATTGGCAGACATCCCATCTTCTCCGTCGCCATCCGAAAGCTTGCATCTACCCGGGCCAAGAAAACTTTGACTCCACTCCTCCTCTGTCCATCCCATCTGGAGCCCACCTAGAACCGTCTATTGCCAAACCCCCACATGGTGCTACAAATCCTTTTCAGCACCAGTCAAAGCCAATTCCTACTCCTCAGCCCCTTGAAAACCCATTCCTCCTCCCCAGCCCCCTTGAAAACCCATTCCTCCTCCCCAGCTCTATTCAGATTGGAAACAAATTCTTCCACAACTTCATTCGAAGGCTGTTCCTCCTCCCCAGCTTCATCCGAAACTCTTGTCTCTGCCATTTCCCCACCCAAGCCCCTCCCTCCTTCTCCTCCTGTGCCCCCACCCAGGAAGAAACGTGCCTCCGCTAAATACAAAACCCTCCCATCAATTGGTCGTGCTCAGAGGAGAGTCCCATGAGTGATTCAAGTACATCTTCCCCCAATGCCTCCCTGCAATTACGCGGTCTCGATGCGGATGGATATACATTCGACGACGTGCGGGACTTGCTCGTCAGTGACGCTACGCTTCCGATCAGCCTCAGGGACGTTACGCCCACTTCTGGTAGCCCCTCTCCTCCCTCATGCGAGTTCATTTGGATCGTCCGTGGATACCCTCTCCACTGCCCCCTTAGATCCTTCCCCTGCTCTGCCCCGCCCCCATAGGCCATCTGTCGACGCCCTGTCCACGACGTCCTCGGAATGCACTGACACACACCCTCGCTATTTGGCCCCTCCTTCCTCCCCGAAGGGACCCGATAGACCACCTGAGATTTCCAGATTCAGCACCTTGCGACCTCGTGCGTCTGGTATGGGTGGGAGTGGAGGGGTGAGGGGGAGAGGGAGTGGATTTCATTCACCTCAGGGGGCTGGTCGCAAGGTCTCGAACACCTGGTCCCCTAAAGGCTCTCG
Source organism: Ephydatia muelleri (assembly GCA_013339895.1). Classification (NCBI taxonomy): domain Eukaryota; kingdom Metazoa; phylum Porifera; class Demospongiae; order Spongillida; family Spongillidae; genus Ephydatia; species Ephydatia muelleri. The sequence continues at coordinate 5,226,897 of JABACO010000019.1, read as the reverse complement.
TCGGCATGATGTCATGAGCCATGGATCCCGTAAGTCATGAAGTTGAATAGGGTTGTGTGGATTGTAATTTGAGATCATGCTGTTTGAGCAATTGAACAGATGGGAATGAAAAATATTTTTGAAAGGGGTATTGCTATCACAGGCGATGAATTAGTCTTTTACGAAATTCAAACCCATTTATTGATAATGATTTTGCTTTTCTTGTTAACTTACGGTTCATTATTTCTTTCAGATTTTTAATTTTTAATGCATGTGCAGAATTCAGCCCAAATAGATAAATGACATAATGTGAACGTTCATAATATTTACTGCTGTCTTCTCCATTCCCTGCTCCTTCCCTTCCCCTCTTCCCTCCCTCCTCTTTCCCTTCTTTCCATCTCCCTCCCCACTCACATCCTTTACCTTCCTCCTCTCCTTTCTCCCTTCTCCCCTTTCTTCCTCCTTCCCTTTCTTCCTCCTCCCCTTTCTCCCTTCTCCCCTTTCTTCCTCCTTCCTTTCTTCCTCCTCCCCTTCTCTCCTTCTCCCCTTTCTTCCTCCTTCCCTTTCTTCCTCCTCCCCTTTCTTCCTCCTCCCCTTTCTTCCTCCTTCCCTTTCTTCCTCCTCCCTTTCTTCCTCCTCCTTTCTTCCTCCTCTCCTCCCTTCCCCTTCTTCCTCCCCTTCCCCTTCCTCCTCCCCTTCCCCTTCCTCCTCCCCTTCCCCTTCCTCCTCCCCTTCCCTTCCTCCTCCCCTTCCCCTTCTCCTCCCCCTTCCCCTTCCTCCTCCCCTTCCCCTTCCTCCTCCCCTTCCCCTTCCTCCTCCCCTTCCCCTTCCTCCTCCCCTTCCCCTTCCTCCTCCCCTTCCCCTTCCTCCTCCCCCTCCCCTTCCTCCTCCCCCTCCCCTTCCTCCTCCCCTTCCCCTTCCTCCTCCCCTTCCCCTTCCTCCTCCCCTTCCCCTTCCTCCTCCCCTTCCCCTTCCTCCTCCCTTCCCCTTCCTCCTCCTCCCTTCCCCTTCCTCCTCCCCTTCCCCTTCCTCCTCCCCTTCCCTTCCTCCTCTCCCCTTCCCCTTCTCCTCCCCTTCCCCTTCCTCCTCCCCTTCCCCTTCCTCCTCCCTTCCCTTCTCTCCCCTCCCCCTTCTCCCCTTCCCCTTCCTCCTCCCCTCCCCCTCCTTCCTCCTCCTCCCTTCCCCTTCCCTATCCTCTCCACCTATCTCCAGAGTACTATGCTTGGACTATTGACATTCCTCTTCCCACTATTCTTTTGCTACGCAAGATACCAGCCTTCACCATCGGGGAGTTAGAAATCAAACTGAGCGATGGACTGCTGGTCCTTTGTAAAAACTTCCACTCCATGAGACTCTTCATCCACTCTCAGAACACATATGACTCTGACAGACTCAAGGACGTGATTGAGAAATGTTTTCTCACAGAGAAGGTACAATCCTGTGGGCGATGCATTTTGTGTGTGATGCCAGTGATGTGTGATATCACCTGTGTGTGTATGTGTGTATGTGGTTATGTATGTGTGTGTGGTTGTGTGTGTAAGTATGTGTGTGTAAGTGTGTATGCTTGTGTGTGGGGCTGTGTATGTGTTGTTGTGTATGTGTGTTTGTGTATGTGTGATTGTATATGTGTGGTTGTGTATGTGTTGTTGTGTATGTGGTTGTGTTGTGTGTGTGTGGTTGTGTGTGTGTTATGTGTGTACCTAACAGTGTACTCTCTCCCGCATGCATGCACACACACACACACACACACACACACACACACACACACACACACACAATTCACTCTTTCAGGCATTGAGCTTCGCATATCAGTATCGCTCAGCTATCAAGATGGTGTATCCTACCTTTCCAAACAGCACTACTTTACCAAATTTCTTCAAACTTTCAAGCAAGTAGAGTAATTCGTAACTTGGTGTTGAGGGAAATCTAAATGAAATTTGTGGGTAGTTGATGGGAGGAAAAAGTGTTTTGGCTTTTATGATAAATACGTTACCAGCATATGCAAAATAGAACACTGTTGCATAAATGGAACACTTTTTTTTTTTTTACCATTTTACATTGTACTGAGGGCAAAATATGGAATATACCATGCGGATTTAAGTAGAGTTATTTGTTTGTTTGTTTTGGGCATACTTTTCAAATGGGTAATAGATTTTATCTGTGAGTTTTGATTAGGTGTATTTATAAAAGCTTCTGCTTAGATTATTCAGTCCCTCCATCAGGGAAAATTGCTTTTAATAGAATTATAATTATGGATGGATAACAAGAAATTGTATTATTGTTCTATTCAATGTGTTGAGTATCCTCGTAGTAAATCAAGACTAAGTGACCGCCCATATTCAATTTATTAAAATTGATACCACTTCAGTGACTAGCCAAACATTGCAGCCATTTTTGTTTATGAATTATTGTCACAGATTTCATATTTGGGGCACTTCATTATGATTTTTAATTAAGCATGAATCCCTGGCATGATTGTACCTTTTGTTTATATTGATATGAATCGGGTATACTCATTACAAACAACGGGTGTGGTGAGTTTTTTATTCATTTGTGATAGATTGATAGATTTAGAACTATCAGCTATTGAAATTGAGGGGGGGGGGGGTATATTATGGTACAAAATATGTAGATGATCACATTTAACATTGTAAACAATCAATAGGTGAAAAGCCCTTAAACTTAATTTGATACTTCTATCCATAATTGAAGCAGCCAATGACATCATTATGACATTTTATTGCTAATAAATTCCCCCTCCCTCCACCTCTCTCTCCACCTTGTAGATGAGATTACCAGATGGGGCTTGTGCGACTCAAACTGCTGGGCTGTCAGAACACCATTCAAAGACAGTACGTAAGGAGCAATCATCTTACGTCCTCATCCCCATTCCCTGTTACATCACTCCCTCATCCCTCAAACCACACCTCTCACCCCATACCCCACACATTATATTATAATAATTATTAATCCTTCTCTTGCCTTCAGTCCCCACATCCTCACCTATCTCTCCCACACCTTCACTCTCACATCCTCACCTCTCACCTATACCACACCTTTACTCTCACATCCTCACCTCTCATCCACCTGCTCTTCCCCTCAGATCCTGATGTGTGCCCCACCTCTCATCCACCTGCTCTCCCCCTCAGATCCTGATGTGTGCCCCACCCCTCATCCACCTGCTCTTCCCCTCAGACCCTGATGTGTGCCCCACCTCTCATCCACCTGCTCTTCCCCTCAGATCCTGATGTGTGTCCCACCTCTCATCCACCTGCTCTCCCCCCTCAGATCCTGATGTGTGCCCCACCCCTCATCCACCTGCTCTTCCCCTCAGACCCTGATGTGTGCCCCACCTCTCATCCACCTGCTCTTCCCCTCAGATCCTGATGTGTGCCCCACCCCTCATCCACCTGCTCTCCCCCTCAGATCCTGATGTGTGCCCCACCTCTCATCCACCTGCTCTTCCCCTCAGATCCTGATGTGTGCCCCACCTCTCATCCACCTGCTCTTCCCCTCAGATCCTGATGTGTGTCCCACCTCTCATCCACCTGCTCTCCCCCTCAGATCCTGATGTGTGCCCCACCCCTCATCCACCTGCTCTTCCCCTCAGACCCTGATGTGTGCCCCACCTCTCATCCACCTGCTCTTCCCCTCAGATCCTGATGTGTGCCCCACCTCTCATCCACCTGCTCTTCCCCTCAGACCCTGATGTGTGCCCCACCTCTCATCCACCTGCTCAGACCCTGATGTGTGCCCCACCTCTCATCCACCTACTCTTCCCCTCAGATCTTGATGTGTGCCCCACCTCTCATCCACCTGCTCTTCCCCTCAGATCCTGATGTGTGCCCCACCTCTCATCCACCTGCTCTTCCCCTCAGATCCTGATGTGTGCCCCACCTCTCATCCACCTGCTCTTCCCCTCAGACCCTGATGTGTGCCCCACCCCTCATCCACCTACTCTTCCCCTCAGATCCTGATGTGTGCCCCACCTCTCATCCACCTGCTCTTCCCCTCAGATCCTGATGTGTGCCCCACCCACCATCCACCTGCTCTTCCCCTCAGATCCTGATGTGTGCCCCACCCCTCATCCACCTCCTCAGACCCTGATGTGTCCCACTTCTCATCCACCTGCTCTTCCCCTCAGATCCTGATGTGTGCCCCACCCCTCATCCACCTACTCTTCCCCTCAGATCCTGATGTGTGCCCCACTTCTCATCCACCTGCTCTTCCCCTCAGATCCTGATGTGTGCCCCACCTCTCATCCACCTGCTCTTCCCCTCAGATCCTGATGTGTGCCCCACCTATCCTGAAGAACTGATCATGCCTGCATCCATCTCTGATCAGGATATCATCCAGGGGGCGGGGCTCTACAACAATGGTCGCATCCCCACCCTCTGTTGGTACAGCAAAGAGTTGGGTGTGGCCCTGCTCAGAGGGGCTGACAATATCACTGCTCGGTGAGGGAGGTGTGTGTGGCTGTGTACGTGTGTGTAACAGAAGTGGTCATTACGTAAGAGTTGGGTGTGGCCCTGCTCAGAGGGGCTGACAACATCACAGCTCAGTGTACATGTGTATAACTGAAGTGGTTATTATGTACTTTCCATGCGTGTATCTGTTGTTTGCTTTAGTGCATTTATTATTCAAGACCCATTCTTAAGAGATTCGAATGGTGTTTACCTTTGTAACATTGGTGTCAGAAGTGGGATGGCATTAGAAATTATTTTGGCTGAAGATTTCAGCACGCTTGGAATAGGTTTCTACTTGGTCGACTCTTGCATAACCTTAGCCACAATGAAAAGACGTTGAACAAAGCTCTTGAAAAGAAGGGGGGGGCTAAGGAAAAATCCTGAGGCAACAGCAAGGTATTTTAATTCCCACAGCAATGATGACAAGGAACATGTAGTAGATTAAAATTCACAGCTGCGCAAGGTGTTCAAAGAAGCTATCCTGAGGAGGATTTGGGCCCAACAGTGTTGTTAAAAACATTCTTGGCTGGACTTAGTCCTTCCATTGCACGTCAGGTTATTTCGAAAGGTCGTCCAACCACGTTGGACAAAGCAATAGAAGACTCCATGGCTGTTGAAGAGGCATCATGTGTAGGTGGTAGTGCTGAAAATAAATGCCATTCGCTCAAAGGAAGACAAGGCTGAAGTTGAATTCCTTACGTTCATGTTGAAACGGATGGCACGGAAGTTTGACTAGAGCTTTTGAAAGGATCCAAGAGAAGGTTCGCAAGACACTAGGAAAAGAAATAACTGTTTTGTCTGTGGAAAAGAGGTCACTGAAAACATGAATGTCCATTGGTCAGTCTAAAGTGTAGGAGGTGAGCTGTCCAGGAAGAAGGAATTGTATGTCAACGTCTGCATTCATTGCGGCAATCAACAGATGGTTGTTTCATGAAATGAACAGCTTATTTTCGTGAATTGTACTGCAGAGAGAATAAGAGTAGATTAGTGTTGCAAGACTTTGGTGCTGCCTTGTCAGTGATTCTAAATGGCTGCCCACCTCCTGCGTGCAAAGGAACAATCAACCAGTTAATTAATTCAAGCTGCTGGAGCGAATGGAGTGGTGCTTGAGTCACTTAGCAAAGGTGCGCATACCTGTGCTGTTCAGCTCATTTATATTGGAACATGAATTGGGAACCATGGGAACCATACAGTTGACCGTTTCGTCTGTGCTGATTTTCCAACAGCTCATAAAGCCATTATTGACTGTGGACCGTCGCTTAGAGTTGAAGGCAGAGCTCTGGAGGGAAATAGCCAAGTGAAGCGCACACTGGAAGGTACTCTATCAAAAATGATACCAGAAAACCAGAACCGGCTCTGTTGCAATTCACAAGTCCACCAGTCCCTTTCATATCACTTCTGGGTGCTCTCCGATACTTCCTGTCGATGTTATGCTTGGTCAAGCAGATTGCTGAGGAAGGAGAAAGGGCTTTTGTTGTGCCAAACAGTTAGTCGCATCTCTGAGGGCAGTGTATACTGAAATGGTAGAAGCTTCTAATGCTGTTGTATGATAAAGGTACCACAGTGAACAAGATATGTAAATCGATATTTTCTGGTCACAGTCATAAATTGAAGGGATTCTCAATGGAATGCCTTTTTATTCTGATGACCTGCATGCAGAAGAAAATCACATGGTTTATCTAAAGCTGGTCATATGACAAGAGGGTCACACCCTTCCACAACCATTGCAATACTTTCAGCTCCCTCCCTCCCCTTAATTTATTCACACCCTTATTTAATCATTCTGGACCCATTTTATGGATTCCAGGGCTATTATCCAATGCCAGGAAAAAAAGAATGGGCATTGTGGGCATGTTTACCCACAAGACAATGTATGGCAGCTGGCTAGTAACTATGGCAGCTGAGGTTAGTCTAACCAACCTGTCTCCCCAGGTGTGCTGCTGAGGCCTAGGCACTGAGGTGTCTGCAGTGTGCAATACTTTTACCTTGAACTGTTATGATTCGCATGTTAATTGTGTTGTGTGTGTGTGTGTGTGTGTGTGTGTGTGTGTGTGTGTGTGTGTGTGTGTGTGTGCATATGTGTGTGTGCATGTGTGTGTGCATGTGTGTGTGAGAGAGAGTGTGTGTGCATATGTGTGTGTGCATGTGTGTGTGAGAGAGAGTGTGTGTGCATGTGTGTGTTGTGTGAATAATATAACCAGCATTGAATACACACACACACACACACACACATACACAGGGGACAGGCTGGCCCAAACCTGCACATGGACGAGGCGTTGTTACAGGCCATAGCCTCCAGTAACGGCAACACAACAGGAGAGGTGAACACTGGCCAGAACAGACTATGCATATTCACAGAGAAAAGATCGGAATTGTTCAGGTAGGATTCAAACAAGAGGGTCTCACACATAGATCTAAACTTGATAGTGACCCAGAGGGGGCAGGGCGCCATGCTTGTTTTGCAGGAACTTGTACATACATGCAGTTGTTGGCTGAGTGTCTGACATGTGGTTGCATCAGTGATGATGAAGTTGCACAGTTATAAATAGTCTGATCTTCCTTGATAAGTGTATTCATCAGTGTAGCATTCCAGGCCAATGTCTGTAGGGGTAGTGGTGTGTGGTGGCCATTGCTGTGCCTCGCCCTATTGTCCCAGTATAACATTCACTCCTTTTCCTGCATCACTCTCCACAACACCACCACCTCCACTCCCATCCTCACACCATCAACACCACCACCTCCACTCCCATCCTCACACCATCAACACCACCACCTCCATTTCTATCCTCACACCATCAACACCACCACCTCCACTCCCATCCTCACACCATCAACACCACCGCCATGATCCAACATTAGTTCTAGTTGGGTATTGATTGCAAACCAATGAGACTTTTTTGTACAGTGATCGTCAGTCCTTCAGATTGGGCAGGGGGATAGAGGGGAGGGGGATAGAGGGGAGGGATAGAGGGGAGGGATAAAGGGGAGGGGTAGAGGGGAGGGGGATAGAGGGGAGGGTAGAGGGGAGGGGATAGAGGGGAGGGGTAGATGGAGGGGTAGAGGGGAGGGTAGAGGGGAGGGGGAAGGGTGATGAGACAGTGTGATCAGAAGGGTATTTACATGTGCATTGGTTTTGATCCCTCGCAGCTCTCTACCACCAGACCAAGTGAAGAGTAAGTGACTATGTGTGCGTAACTTATCACACATACACACACAAACATGCAAGTACACACATGTACCCATCGTGAGGTCATGTGAACAATGTGTTCATGGAATCACCATCAGTTCATAATCTCCTCCCCATTTCTTCCTCAACTTCTCCCCATCTCCCTACTCTCCACATCAAGCTTACTACTACCATTGCTGCACATTTGAGTACACTGAAAATCCAACGTTCAGAAGTGTTCGACATAGTTTCAACCGACTGCAAGCCATGCTGGAAAATGACTTGTAAGAATCGTCACCTGCTCTAATTGATGCATACCATTTTACTTTATTTGTCTTGTAAACACATGTTGATATGCATGCTTGCTTATATTGCTAACTTGATAATTGATTGCTAACCTGGTTTTGATTGCTGACCTGGTATTGTTAGCCTGATATTGCTTAAAAAAAAATTACATGTGCTTTCCGTTAAATGTAATAAGTCTACTCCTTAGTAGTAGCTAAAACTGTGAAACTGTGTTTGAAGTGACGATGGTCACCATTCAATTGTGGGACATTGAGTGACTTATTTAATTAAAATCAGTCTGACTGCTTATGTCCCCTGAACAGCATGTCTCTCCTCCCCCTCCCCTGAACATGCTCCTCTCCACATGTCTCTCCTCCCCCTCCCCGAACATGTTCTCCTCCACATGTCTGTTCCATTTGATGTTCTTTAAGTTACAGTTGTCTTGTCTTCTTGTAAGTGGCCTTTTTTTTTTTTTCAATTCCTCACCCACCACCTAAATAGACCCTCCTGGGTCCAATGTTTTGTCTCTGTTTTCACACTGATTCATTCATATTGGAAGGTTCGTCAGTTCTATTGCTCTGCAGAGCTCTGTATCTGTATGTCCTCAAGAAGGAGATGTAGTTGTTCCTCACAAAATTTGAAATCTAAACCAATCAGGAATGAAGTATTGACCTGCACGCATACATGTATACATTCACATGAGGTAAAACAGGAGGAGTAGGTATGAGTAACACAGACACACACACACACACACACACACACACACACACATACACACACACACACATACACACACACACACATACACACACACACACATACACACACACACACACATCTAAATCATGGATAATTCATACCTTAATTCAGTTTCCCCTCATTAATTAGTATCAGTGAGAAAGAGGTAGCATAGTGGTGGCCAGAATACCTACAAGAGTGGGATCTTTGTTTTTCCCACTGGAGCCATGGGACCACAATGGTGGTGGTCAACCAGTAGGATGCAGTGGTCAAATTTGTATTAATGCTCTGTCCCTTGGAAGCCTAAACCTAAAACTATGAGGGGAATGCCCAATCTGCATGCCACATGTCCCCACATGGCTTCTCAGGTATGTGATAGGATATTTGGATTGTGGTCCTCACTAATGGAAGGTTTGCAAGTCCTACAGCTATGTGCGCTTACATCTAGTGCATCAAGAAGGATATGTAGTTGTGAATTAAGACTGGGGCACCAAACTGTGAAAGGGACAGGACGCACAAAACTTTGACTCAAATTTGAAATCTAGATAGTGAAGTAGTTACATTCAATGATCAACCACCCACACACAGATGTGCCAATAAATAATATGCATTCACATTCATATGTTTAGGTGTAGGTACATACTGTGAGCTGTGTGCACATGTGTGCTATACACTGTATGTGTATGTGTGTGTGTGCTGTGTGATTCATACCCTAATTCAGTATTAATTAGTATCAGTGAGAAAGTGGTGGCCAGAATACCTACAAGAGTGGGATCTTTGTTTTTCCCACTGGAGCCATGGGACCACAATGGTAGGTGGTCAACCAGTAGGTTCATGTTCTGTCCCTTGGAAGCCTACTATGTGAGAAGGCCAATCCTCATGCAGTATGTCCCCCCACATGGCTTCTCTATGGGGTTGTGGTCCCCAGGCCACCTCCAGTGCCTGTCTAGTCGTTGTGGCTCTGTGTGTTGTTGCAAGTGCCATTGTAGTCCATTTTTTGCAGCTGTTGTGCCTTTATGTGTACTGCTGGAGCTAACACAGCATTTTGGGTGGAGAGAAGTTGAATGTGTGGGGATGAGTGTGTGTGGGTGTACTTATGCTAGCAAGTGTGTAATGCATAATGTCACCCCCTGCTCATGTGGATGCTGTGTAATGTCACCCCATGCTCATGTGGATGCTATGTAGTGTCACCCCCTGCTCATGTGGATGTTGTGTAATGTCACCCCCTGCTCATGTGGATGCTGTGTAATGTCACCCCTGCTCATGTGGATGTTGTGTAATGTCATCAATCGCTATACATTTTTAATCATACTTTGTATTCAATCCCTGTGTCTGTACTACACTTGATTTAAATGATCGCTACACTTGATTTAAATTATCACTATACTTGATTTAAATTATCACTACACTTGATTTGATCACTACACTTGATTTAAATTATCACTACACTTGATTTGATCACTGCACTTGATTTAAATTATCACTACACTTGATTTGATCAATCCATTATCACTACATCTGATTTGAATGTTTCTTGACATCTTGCCATCTTGAGAACATCTTGTAGCTGCTTGTACACATGGCCTTGTTATCGTTGGTTGTGCTATTATTGTGTAGGTAAAATGTCTTTGCTCTGTTCTTCGTGTAATCGCACTCCTATGCTTTATGGGATCATGTGTTTTTGTGTGTGTGTGTGTGTTTTGTTTTTGAGCGTGTGCTGGATTGCATGCTTGTGTGTGTGCTAGCATATGTGTGTACGTATATATGTGGTGTGATATGCATAATGTGTGTCTTGCGTTCAAGATCCACACTGTCAGCCCTCTATGAAGGATCCTGCACTGTGTGTTTCACAATGCCTCCATGTTTGCAATCATTTCTCTCCACACCTGCTCCTTTTCATGTCCCTCTCAATACCTTCTTTCTGTTCCTGGTTCTGGGGAACCCTGATAATCTATTACATTTCACACAGCTTTGGCACCGTGCCATTTCTGTGGCCATTTTCAATATCAGATGAACATTTCATCATGCAATGAACCTGTTTAAGCCCATTAGTGGTGGAATTGCAAGGTATTCCATACCAACATGTGTGATTGCGGGCCTTTATGGAGTAGACCTGCATGCTGCTCTTGCGAAAAGGATGCTACCACTGGTCCTTACCCTAGTGTAAAACAGATCACAAGCAACAGAGCAAAACACATTCTTGGGATTTATGATTTAACTTCTTCGGGTGGCAGTCTGTAATTGATTAGTTTGGGTTCATTTTTCAAATTAACCCCTTCAGGTCTTAACAATGTGGGCTTGATTTGTTTATTTGTACAATTTGACCTTTAAAGCTCTGACAATCTGGGCTTGATTTGGATTGGTAATTTAACCCTTTCAGGTCTGATGACCTGTACCTCATAGCTCTCAACGAGACTCAGTGGTTGGCACGTGTGAGTGAACTTCTTCACACAAGCACCAAGGTCTGTGAGGTGCTGGTTGCGAGAAGGTCCAATGTACTGGTGTGCTACGAGTCTGGATGGGACCGCACCACACAGGTAAAGTCCTCATCCTTAGCTTGTAGTAAAGCTTTCATCTTTAGCATGCCTGTGTGTGTGTGTGTGTGTGTGTGTGTGTGTGTGTGTGTGTGTGTGTGTGTGTGTGTGTGTGTGTGTGTGTGTGTGTGTGTGTGTGTGTGTGCATGTGTGCACGTGTGGGGGGGGTGTTTTGCACAGTCTAAGCAAACTGACAAGGAACACCTGTCATTTTTTTGTCCCCTATTGCCATATGGCTTCTCTTTCTCCTGCCCCCTTTACCTTACAATGCACTGACAAGACATGTTGCATGTTCTGAAAAATCCTCGACATGTGAGCGGTATTCTTGCGAGATGCTTGTGGTGCAAAAAAATCGAGACCTGTAGCTTAATGCTAGCCACACACACACACACACACACACACATCCACACACACACACACATCCACACACACTCACACACACACACACACATGCATGCATAAATACTGGGGCATTGTTTTATGAACATATCCACAAGGATCTACATTAACTTGATGAGCTGAGGGTGCAGGTGTGTTTCATCATCATCATCCCAGCATCACATTCTCCACCATTCCTCCCACCATAACATTCTCCACCATCCCTCCCATGACACCTCCCCACCAGTCCATTCTCCACAGCACACATGTCCAGACCTTGCTTTCTGTTTCTCTTGTACAGATTGTGAGTCTGGCGCAACTCCTGGTTGATCCATACTACCGCACAATGGATGGTTTTCAGGTACTATGATGACTGTCAGTGGGTTTATGTGCTATGTGTTATCCACGATGAGTGCATCTTTTATTTTTGTTATTTACCTGGTGTTCTCAACTTGGTTGTTGCGTTGCAACTTGGTTGTCGGGGTGCTATGAACCTGGTTGTCAGGGTGTTATCAACCTGTTCAAACTTGCCTTACATGTAGTTGTATGATTGTTAACAACAGGGGCAATGACTGTTAACATGGCAGCCCTTCTCCCCCTGTGATCATCCCCCTGCTAGGTACTGGTCCAGAAGGAGTGGCTGTGGTTTGGTCACCCATTCAAGTCCCGTCACTTCAGTATGAACAAGGACAAGGACAAGGAAGACAGCGCCATTTTCCTCCAATGGGTGGACTGCATTTGGCAGGTGAACCACTCCCCCCTCCCCTCCCCCCCCCCCCCCACTCCCCTGTTCCATTATTCCGTGTGGTCATGTGTCCCCCTTGCTATGTAACCATGGGAACAAATTAGCGTACAACGCAGTGTGGTGAAAGGTTCACCTGTGAAACCTGTGTGTTCTTTCTGGCCAGGTTATGGAACAGTGCCCTTCAGCCTTTGAGTTCAATGAGCAGTTCCTAATGGTGAGTGAAGGGAGTACATAATTGGAGTTGCCCAACGCCATGTCGACATGTGTTTCTTTTACAGTTTGGGTGTGCTGGTTCTTTTAGAGGACCATCCTTGTAGTTCATTCAATCTGACTTAGCGTTTGTGACCTGTCCTATGCTGTATGGTCTCCTTTCTCCCTCACCTACCTCCTAACTCTTAATGATCCACTCCCCTCCCTCCCACATGCCATGCTTCCCATTGATCCTCTTCTTCCAGGAACTGGTGAATTTTTCCTACTCTTCACGCACTGGGACCTTCTTGGCCAACTGCCAGAAGGAAAGGAACATGGTAAAATTTTTGCAGTGGTATATGTAATTGTGTGTGTGTGTGTGTGTGTGTGTGTGTGTATGTGTGTGTGTGTATGTGTGTGTGTGTATGTGTGTGTGTGTATGTGTGTCTGTGTGTGGTATGTGCATGATTGTATGTACGTAGATGCTGCCATGAATATTAGCGTCGGCTGCCATCACTACGCACCTCCACACAGCCCATCCAGAACAAGGGTTGTGAACACATGACTCTCACCTCACACACTGTGAATCTATGGCTACTCATCGCCATGAAAAATGCCACTAACAGAGACCTCTTCTACAACAAGCTGTATTCCTCAAAAGTGTACCCAGGGTAAGCTGTGGTGGCAGAAGGTTGGGGGAGGTGGGGGGTGTAAGGGGGCAGCCTGGCGCCTATTATGAATATGATTTAGCTGTCTCATAAAAAAATCTTATGATTGTTACATGTACCATCCTTAAGTTGATTTAGGGTCATTAGTTACCATGGTTACAATGCAAATTCTTCTTGAGACTGGATAAGTGATAAGGATTGGAGCCATGAAGATAGGTGGTGGGGGGGCCAGGCTAGTAGCAACCATTTGCATTTTTGAATCCCACATGGTCTCATGCAAATAAATTTGAATGGACTTTCTTTTGAAGTTCACAGTATCTCTGTATGCTAAATCCTAGAAACCTCCATGTATTCATCTATATGTCCTTGTAGGGTTATCACTCCAAGATACAATGTCCCGTTTCTAAAACTTTGGCTGTCGTACTACAGACTACATAAGGTGGAGGTAAGAATACAAATTGCATGTTACAAGTGTTGTGTGCATGTGCATGCATGCAGTGTTTATGCCATTGTGTGTATTTTTGTGTGTGTTTGTGTGTATGTGTTTGTGTGTGTGTGTGTGCACGCATGCTAAGATAATAATCGAATTGTAAAGCAACCTTTTATTAGTCGATAGAAGAGACGGCATTAGATTCCAATAGTTGATGTGTGTGTGTCAGTTATGAGTTGTGATGGATGTGGTGTTCCCTGAGGCTTGAATGCAACGTAAAATGATGAAGTGAAGGAGTGTGGCGTCATGCGTGGTTATAACTACACACCTGTTAGCATAAAATAACTTTTTTTTGTAGGAACAGTCACAGCCTGTAAGTCTACTCAGGACGCAACTAAAGCAGCTACTCGAGACCTGCATTGTAAGACCTTTGCAGCTCCATCGGACTTGTTCTCATTGCTGCTTTTTAAAACAACATTCATGCAACACATACCACCAGCGTCTCCAGGGAGAGGCTGAGAAGGCTGCGATGGACAGCAGCTGTGCAATCCAGAAGCTCCCTGAGCTATCAAAGCCCCAAGTGAAATGTAATGCTACTTTTGTGTGTGAAGGGTCTCGTTCTAATGGAAGTCTCTGGTGATCGTTGTATGCAGCCACAGGTAATGGCAGTGCACTGGGTGCTGCTGACAAGGGTGCCCACAAGACCATCGAACATCAGCTTCAGGAGGCAGGTGAGTCATACCACATAGGACAGGGATGCCCAAAAGCTGTCCCTAGTGTTTCCTTTATTCATCCTTCACACCCACATTCCTTTCTTCTCTTTCCCCTCCCCCACCTCATCCTTTGTCTTCAGGTTTTGACACTTCAATTTGCAAGCACATTAAGTTTGGACTAAATATTTGTGAAGGGGAGCTGATCAAACAAGGGGGTGAGTGTCTGCCATCACTTTAAGAATAATCAATAATAACACAATCTGTGTTTGTATTTTATGCAGGGATAGCAAGGACTTGGCTTCGGCGATGGTTTGTACTTGACTTTGTGCGCGAGTGCTTGGTCTATTTCGAATCGCTGGAGGTAAGTTGAGCAGCAATCCTGTCTGTCGGGTGTGAAGATGATGACTTCCTTGTATGGTGTGTCTTTGGCATTAGGCATGTCGCAATCAGAATCCACCCAAAGGTGTCATTGCATTGAAAAACGTGAAGCGTGCCTACCAGAATGTGGACAGCAGGACTCACCTTGTGCGGAACATCTTCTGCCTTGAGACGATGGAGAGGACCTATTTAATGAGAGCCCCTTCTTTGCAAACAATGGATATATGGATAGGCAGTCTCCATTTGGCCCTCAAGAAGGTCCACAGTGCATCTCACTGACAGATATTTTAATGTGTATGTATGTGTGTGTGTGTGCTGTGTGTTTCTGTGTGTTTGCGTGTGTTACAAATTCATTATGTGACACTATACACGCATTTGTTCGAAATATGCTATTATTATTATTATTTTATTTTTAAGTATGTTCCCCATTTTGCTTATTGCCATTAAACTGAACAAGAAGCTCTTTTCTCGCGGACTGCAACCTAGCCCACCTACCTGTCCAACCCTCAGGGCTTGTTTTTGTTGCTCCGATGTGCCATTGTAGCTACAGCCACGAGTAGTGTTAATTGTCTCAGCTACGCCTAGTGCTGCAGCAGGCATATGGGTTTATCTCTCTCACATATCTAGTTCAACAGTCGTATAATAATGTTGTACATCTTTAGTTACATACGCATAAAAAAAAAAAAACACATCCCAAAAAAAAAGGAAGAAAAGCTAAAATAAAATTTGACCAGTTATGTCTGAGTTTCAGGAATATGGAACCTTTTAAACAATGAAAACGGGTAAGAGAGAATTGCTATAGGAGTAGAGAGACTTTGCTTTTCAGGCCTTGGAGGAGCAGGAGTTAGTACTCTGGCAGAGTGCAATGGTCTGGGGAGGAGAGGGTATGATAACATTGTAAGATCTGCATGAGTGATTATTACCTTTGCTGGGAGGGGAAGACCCTTTGGGTGATTCAGTGGCTGAGTCATCAGATGTTTTATCATCGTCCACATTCGACTTTTTCATGCGTCTTCTTGCATTGGCAAACCAAGTTGACACCTGTCGAATGAGAGAGAGAGAGAGAGAGAGAGAGAGAGAGAGAGAGAGAGAGAGAGAGAGAGAGAGTTGAGCTTAGTTTTTATAATCACCAGGTGTGGGAGAGTTCGCTCACCTGAGTGAACGTCAGTTGCGTGTTTTGACACAGCAGTATCTTCTCGTTCCTGGTCGGATAAGGATGCAGTTTGTGTTCTTCGAACCACTTCACCAGCGGAAGTGCTCTCTCGGGTGTGAGCTTGTATTTGGGTGAGTCATACGATAATTTTTGCATAGGAATCGGGGGGTAGCTGTAAAGAAAGAGACAGAAAATAAACACAACAAACACACACACACACACACACACACACACACACACACACACACACACACACACACACACACAAAATCAAGCATTATATTTATGGCATGGTGTAAAGGACTAAGGCTTTGCTTACTTCCACATCGTAAGTTGGGGGAGGCAGGGCGTGCTGGGTCCCAGGGGTGTGTGGTAGTCTGGCGAAGGATACATGGAGCCCGCGAATATCGAGTGATGCTGCAGCTGCGAGCCCACTGTCACAAGCGGGGGCAGCTGCCCGTTCCCTAGCTGAGAAGAGTCCAGCGGCATCTCGCCGTGCGCGGAGTTCTGCAGCAACGAGTACTGACAGCTCGGTTTGACGTCCGCGACCCCCAACGGGTCTTCACCTCCCATGTCTCCACCGTTAATAGGCGAGTTCCCTCTGTTGTGAGGGTGGCAGTGTATGGGTTCCGCCTGTCGATGCAGCGCGCCGGAAAAAACCTGTAAAATGCGAAATGCATGCGTAAAAAGTTTATCCATTTACAAAGCCGATCTTTCTTACATGCGATCCTAGGGACCCTTGTACGATCATGGGATGACTCTGAAATGTGGACGGATAGAAGGTGGAGGTGGGGGCTACAGAGAACGGAGCACCGCTGTGCTGATGACCGGGTGCCGCCCTGTGTCCGTACTGCATAGGAGGGATCCTTGAGGAAGGAATCGCGTAGGGAGAAGGCCTCATGATTGAAAGGTGAGCTGTCATCCGGACAAACAATGCTGTTCTGGTAGGTTCGCAGCGAAGAACAAGGGAAGGAATTTGCAAATTGCAGATCAGATCAAGGATAGCAAGGTAGAGAATAAGATAAACATTGCAGTAGTAAGAAGAGCGGCTGTTGTATTGCATGCAGCTGCCGGTCATTGGTATGACGCATATGGTGTAATCCGACTAATTGCATGTATATAAACATATAATGCTTCGTGCAGTTAAAGACAACACGATTAGTGTGTAGTTTTCAACATCGCGACAGTCTAAAGAAGATGTACTACAAAGTACGGAAATAATGTATATATACTTAAAAATCACAAACCTATTTCTGATGCTTTGGTCTCCGCAGTATACAAGTTGCAGTGCAAATGTGAATAGCACATTTTTACGTTCGCTTTTATACAAAATATTTATATTTTCGGTGCATAAAATGACACGCTTTACATTATTAATAACTAAACCGAGTAGTTAGATTAAACTGAACACAGATGTCATTCCATTCCGAAGTCTTACGCTTATGTTTGTCACTCGAGTCCCTCACATTGCCGTGCTTTGGTCCCAATGGTAAGCATCATGCGGCAAGCATGGAGTATTGGGCTCCAATTAGAGTGCTTGTCTGAACGGCACCAACAAATATGTAGGCTTGGATGCGTTTTTGGAGAATAGTGACGGCCATGATTTGTGCACCAGCTCTGGGATACGTGCACTGAGTTTTGTATCGCCTACACATCCAGTGAGTACCCAAAGCTTGCACTGAACACGATGCATGCGCACACATGACCGTGTGAATAATGTGCGCGCCCGTGTTCGAGTGAAGCTAAAAAAACAAACACATTGAGAGTTTCGAATTGGCACGCATCTCTTTCCTGCACAGAGTGGCTTGTTGGTTACGAGGGCTGTAAAGAATTTGCATGAGATTACAGGTCAGTTGCAGTTGACAGTTATTAATTATAGTAACCTAGCGGTAATTAGCTTGTTATTCACAACTAGGGGACAACTCCAAGAAAGCCATCTTGATTTTAACAACTGCATTGAAGGAGGTAAGGTCGTTTACCAAGCTCTGTGCAAAAATGATTTGATTTTGTGTTCCTCTTACGTATAGGCACTTTTGAACTGCAAAAAAAGCACCCTATCTGAGGGTGTGTTTACTAGTATCTTTCCATATGAACATGTGCATGTGTGTGTGTATGTGTGTATGTGTAGAGGGGCCTCTGCTAGTAAAGGGCTTTGCTAGTAATGTTTTGAATATGCCCAATAGTGTCTTCGGCTTTCACACATTGGAGTACTAAGATGGGAGATATATTTGAAGCGCAACTGGCAAAAAACGTAAGTTGAATGTCTCCATAGAAATATTATGTAAGCTATGAGAGAGCTGTGTTGTGTTTTACGAGTTTCAGCTGCTACGAATATCATGCATGCTCCATACCACACAATGCTCTGTTGCTAATAGCAACTACTGTGTGTGATACCAAGTGCCAGATATATGCAAACCACACACCCTTGTACTGCTCATTCACCCACATGCACACACTCATATCACGGACATGGGGAGACAGGTGACAAAATTATCTCATTTCGAGTACCAGCCAGATTGTTCTGTTTGGATAACTTAAGGTAGTTGGTTTAATATGTACCTACCATTGCACATCTACTACTGCAGAGAAATGACAAATATCATAACTGTTTTTTAACAATTCGTAACTGTGGAGCTTTTCGGCAACAATCCCACCAAAAAAGTGTCGCCCTTTGAATTTTGTGATTAAGCGGAGTGAAGGTCAAAGAGGCGCAGGGTACTTGGAGAAGGTCCTACCCCCCCTGCTCCCTCCCCCACCCCACTTTCTCTTCTTGACATCCAGTTCTCTAACCACTCCATATAGGTAGAGTTGTACCACAATCAAGATAAATTACCAGTAAGCCCCACCCACCCACCCCAAGAAAACTTGTGAAACAACCCCTAACACCTGGTTGTGGTCCAGATATTGGTGATAGAATTGACCCTGGCATTCAGTGACAGCCAAATATGGTATTACATAATCACAGACAACCACCTGTACCAGCCACCACAATATCCAATACTCTATAGGGACCAGCCACGTAAGATGCCAAGGTCACCCCCAGGAGAAGGATGTTACTCTCTGGCCAAATTGAACGACTAGTATGTGTACCTGCATATTTGCATGCACACAGCTGCAGCTAGGTTGCCATGACACCTGATGAACCACTAGGAATCGTGCAATTAGGATGACCCTAAACAACAACCTGCATTTCGATACAGCAAGCGAAAGTGGCTATAGATGGCTGAGGTGACCAAATAGAAGGTTGAAGTGACCATTGAGATGTGTAAAGGTGCATGGTCTGAGTTTTGCATTGTGAATTGGTCAGGCATAGATTGTTTCCATTTTGCATGTGTCTCACTTTAGAAGGGTTAAGAAGGAGTGATGGTAGCATTATTTTATATTGATTGATGGTCAGTGACATATTTTTGAAAGACATGCACTTATATGTGAATACACGTCATTGTTTATCCATGTGTGTGTGTGTGTATGTGTGCATGTGTGTGTGCATGTGTGTGTGCGTGTGTGTGTGTGTGTGTGTGTGTGTGTGTGTGTGTGTGTGTGTGTGTGTGTGTGCATGTCTGCAGATATGGGAGTGCAGCACATGCGACTTGCCCAAGATCAGGTTAGAATGCTTTCGTCTCTTGGAAACATGTAAGCTCTCTGCTAACTTAAGGTGACCCTGTCGTTTCACTTCCTTACCTTTACTCCTCACCCCCTCTCCACCTCACACCCTTCTTCCTCTCCCATCTTGCACACTCCTTCCACTCCCACTTTGCACTGTCCTCCCTTCTCTCTCTTACCTCACACCATCTTCCCCTCCTCATCCCTCCCACCTCACATCATCCTCCCCTCCCTTCTCCCCGCACTTTTCTCTCATAGGTTGGGGCAACTGTCATGGTCACAGCCTTATAAGGGTATTGAGGGAGATTGCAGGCAGTTTGCTCTTTCCGAGTCACGTGACCATTTTCTCCCAACTGTGCAAAGTCAGTTGTGATGCCATCAGTTAATTATAATTAACTTCCAGTTAATTATTGCAGCACTTGGAATACGTCAAACGTAACTTGCCCATTCTAACGCAGTATGTGACTGGCGTGTCAGTGCAGACCTCTCTTGTGACAAAGGGGTCAGTGGGTGTGGCATTGATTTGTGCTGCCATCATATCCGTGAACTCAGGTTTGTTGTCGAGAGGGATTTTATCTACACACCTGCAGATTTTTGTGGCCTTGAAAAGTAAGCATTTTCATTTTGAAAATAAAGCAGTCCAGAGGCGAAAATGGTTGTAGCTTTCAGTTAATAGTGATACTATCTGGTATTGGAGTTGACCATCACTGGGAAGAAGGTTGTGTCCCAGCCACTCTGAAGTAAGTCCTAACATTGCGAGACTATTGCACATCTCGCAAATCCATAGGGTCCCCTCCGATGCACATCTCCGCACAGCTATGGAATTCTATCCCTCGCAGCTACGAACTCTGATCTCCAAGGTGGTTCAAAGCACAGCAGCGAAGTGAGAGGAGCACCCATTGTTTCCCCCTGAGGATCCCCCCACCCCACACACCCCCCTCTCACCCCCTCACTCCCTTAGGTTAATTTTGTGTGGAGGCAGAATTACTCCCACTGCAGCTCAGGTGCTGAGGGAAATGGGCACCCAGGCCATTGAGGTTTGTGTTCAGTTCTGTGGGATAGTATTGTGGTTGAATTTCACAATGCAGATGGTACCAGAGGACCTCTTATATCTGATTGCCGAGGCTGGTGGAAGGACACCTGGAGCATCTCTGGTTAGCATATTTAGAGCAAGAGAAAGTTGTTTTTTGTATTGCATCACAACTCATTAGGATTCTGTAAGGGAAGCAGATGCCATGCATGGTCTGTGTTGTGACCTTCTGGTGGTTAGTCAAAAGAGGTACAGTGCACTGGAATAGTGTATATCAGGCTGTTTGATTATTGGTCCCTCTATTACTGGTACCTGTGTGGTCCCTTCCCTCCCTCTATTACTGGTACCTGTGTGGTCCCTCTCCTTCCTCTATTACTGGTACCTGTGCGGTCCCTCTCCTTCCTCTATTACTGGTACCTGTGCGGTCCCTCTCCTTCCTCTATTACTGGTACCTGTGTGGTCCCTCTCCTTCCTCTATTACTGGTACCTGTGCGGTCCCTCTCCTTCCTCTATTACTGGTACCTGTGTGGTCCCTCTCCTTCCTCTATTATTGGTACCTGTGTGGTCCCTCTCCTTCCTCTATTACTGTTACCTGTGTGGTCCCTCTCCTTCCTCTATTATTGGTACCTATGTGGTCCCTTTCCTTCCTCTATTACTGGTACCTGTGTGGTCCCTCTCCTTCCTCTATTACTGGTACCTGTGTGGTCCCTCTCCTTCCTCTATTACTGGTACCTGTGTGGTCTCTCTCCTTCCTCTATTACTGATACCTGTGTGGTCCCTCTCCTTCCTCTATTACTGGTACCTGTGTGGTCTCTCTCCTTCCTCTATTACTGGTACCTGTGTGGTCCCTCTCCTTCCTCTATTACTGGTACCTGTGTGGTCCCTTCCTTCCTCTATTACTGGTACCTGTGTGGTCCCTCTCCTTCCTCTATTATTGGTACCTGTGTGGTCCCTCTCCTTCCTCTATTACTGTTACCTGTGTGGTCCCTCTCCTTCCTCTATTACTGGTACCTGTGTGGTCCCTCTCCTTCCTCTATTATTGGTACCTGTGTGGTCCCTTTCCTTCCTCTATTACTGGTACCTGTGTGGTCCCTCTCCTTCCTCTATTACTGGTACCTGTGTGGTCTCTCTCCTTCCTCTATTACTGGTACCTGTGTGGTCCCTCTCCTTCCTCTATTACTGGTACCTGTGTGGTCTCTCTCCTTCCTCTATTACTGGTACCTGTGTGGTCCCTCTCCTTCCTCTATTACTGGTACCTGTGTGGTCCCTCTCCTTCCTCTATATCTATATGGTTCTCACCTTCAAATCATCATACCATCGATCTTCTGCTTTTTTCTTCATCCTTAGATTTGTGAGACTTGAATGTCTCCAATTGCGGGATGCAGCTGTAAGGTCAGGAACGCAGTATCTCCTGCTCGCCTTCATCCTCCCTCAACAGTGTGGTGCTGTGTGGACCGACTATGGGGTTCTGCAGAGAGCTGAGCCAGTCCCTCCTCAATGGAGTAAAGATGGCATCAATGTGGTGCAAGTCTGTCAAGGTATTTTATCACACATAACAAACATATATCCACAGGATATACACACAAACACAAACACACACACACACACACACACACACACACACATATACATGTACACACATTCACACATGCCCACACATAACCATATGTATACAGTGAGACATACAAAAAACCTGGAAAGAAAATTCTATGAATTTTTGTTAAATGTTCACCTTAGCCCGGGGCTATATGGGGTGTGGTAGTCCTCCTTAAATCATTTAATCTGTCTGCTGCAGCCTTGGGTCTTAGTAATGACATAGTGGTGGTCTATCTTCTATCTATTGTCACTGTGTGGTTCATTACTGGGTTTTTATTTTTATTTTTTATAACCTAATGTCAAACGTTCAGCCAACTGGTTACCTGCGATCTCTGCCAGGAGGAGGGGCGTGGGAGATGGCTCTTGCAAAGAGATTGGATCAATTAACAAGGTATAATTGAGCCATTTTTATTTTGAATGCTGGGATGATTATTTAATTAGACATATGTTTCCCAATGATTGTCACACTTAAACAACCTAGCTTTCTCAACACATCGTTTTGTACAAATGTACATTTCCTTTCAGTGAATCATCAGATGTGAAGTACATTACAAAGATGGCTCTACAAAAGGCAAGCACCCTCCTTCCTTCAAAGATTAAAAATAGGTAGTTCTCTCTTGGATACAGGGGCTGCTGTCAATAGCTCTGGGACTGTATACGAATGCCTTGCCAGGAAAATTGTCGAAGAACAAAATGGCTGACTTCTACCAAGTATCCTCCACCCAGGCTTTTGAACAATAAGAGGGGTATAAGTGGTGGTGCATATGGGAGACCATAAGGTCTGCAAGATATTTTTTCTTAAGCTCGTCTCGTAGGCAGCCACCTCCAAGGAAGACACACTTGTATGGGTAGATCCTGCAACCGGTACAGTCGACCTAAGCTATTTCTGGTGTTGCATTCAATCTGCATCTCCTTTTAGGCTGTGTTGGAAAGGCAGCACATGAGCAACTGCCATTGGAACCATTTTCAACTCAGTATCCTTGCTTGTAGTATCCCTACCCTTCCTATATTAACTTCACATAATGGGATGCCCTTGACTTATCCATAACGGCTCCTCCTGCTACAATCTGTATTAAACCTACTTGCGCAGTTGCTTAAAATGGATGGCGTTGTGAGTGTCTCCAGACTGCCGTCGGTCAAAGACGCGGACTCTGATAGTGACGATTGATGCACTTTTATAGGGGAAGCACAAATGACCTTTTTGTGTTGTGTGTATGTATACATGAATAATTATGGTGAACATGCGCATATTTTTAATTGGGACCTTTGTACACACAATGCCTTTGGGTCTAGTCCATGTCCCATTAGAACCAGTATGCCACCAGACCCTAATTCCTAACTGTAAGAAAACATGGTAAGCATGTGGTAACCATAGAGTCCAGATGTCCAGCCACTGTGGTTATAGACCACTACTGCCGTTATGGCCACTGTGGGTAGATCACTGCTGTTATGGACTCCCGTGGTTATAGACCACTTCCATGGCGCTATGCCAACCCTACTTTTCCAGCAAGAAGTGGCATGCTTGTCTTGTATTGAAAACCAAGAAAAGAGCCAAGCAGTCCAAAGTTTCATCATCCATTGCAAAAGGCCCTAATTAAAACAGTGATATGCAGAATGGCAGTTTTTGCAATGGGGAAATATTATGATACTTACAGTACAAGGGAGGAGGTGAAAATGGCATCTCATACAGGTGTTTGAGCAGCTGGTTTCAAACAGTCCTAAAACCACCTTTAGATCATTGTGGCATAATGATCTAAAGTACATTGGAACATCGTACAAAGTCAAAAAAAAAAAAAAAAAAAAAAAAAAAAAAAGCAAACATGAAGACAGGTTAGACGTTCCCCACCCCCCATCATGCACAAGAGAGCTCCTCCTATTATTATGTTGCTTTCAGGTAGAAGTGCACTTATCAGAATTTTGTGTTGATATTCTCCTAGCAGTTTATCAGCTGCCTCACACGATCATGATCACCAAACTTGGCTTTGTTCGCACTAGCTTCATTCCATGAAGGATGTCCTCTTTTTCTTCTCCTATCAACTCCCTGCACGATCCTAACTCGGAACGCTTGAAACATGTTCATATGAAACACCTGTCACCTTTTCTTTCAGTCCTGCATTGTCAATCAGATAAGTTACCTGACCTATTTGGGTATAGGGTCCATGCCAATGTGTGACTAACTTCTTCTAGACATGGGGCAACATCATCTGCACAGGATCACCCACTCCCACAGCCTGCCTTCGCATCATACCATGCTAACCCTGGGCATTGGACAAATCTGCCATTTGCTTGAGCTTCTCCATCACAAAGTTCATGACGCTCTCGTCTGACGTCTGGCCTGCATCTCACGTTTCTGTAAGGATGTCTAACGGACCTCACATGTCTCCCATACAAATGGTGAAACAGGTGACTGCGACCTCCCTGTACACAGCTCAGCCCAGCAGGAGACTGTGACCTTCCCAGTAGGAGACTGTGACCTCACTGTACACAGTCCAGCAGGAGACTGTGACCTCCTTGTACACAGTCCAGTAGGAGACTGTGATCTCACTGTACACAGTCCAGCAGGAGACTGTGACCTCCTTGTACACAGTCCAGTAGGAGACTTGTGATTCTCCACTGTTACACAGTCCAGCAGGAGACTGTGACCTCCTTGTAGCAGGCAGACTGTGACCTCCCTGTACGCAGTCCAGCAGGAGACTGTGATCTCACTGTACACAGCCCAGCCAGGAGACTTTGACCTCCTCTTGTAGCAGGAGACTGTGATCTCACTGTACACAGGCCCCAGCAGGAGACTGTGACCTCCCTTACAATCCTCAGCAGGGCTTAATCTTTCCATAGCATTATTGCCTTGGGTCAGTTATGATTTCCTTTTGGAACACCAACCCTCGCAAAGCTTCTACCAGCTCCTCAGCTATGGTTTTTCGCGTTTTGAAACTTACTCAACAGTTGAGTTAGGAAGGCACCACTGATTCCATTGCCTATCGGTTAAGTGAGATGTTCGGCCTCATGGTACGTGAACATAAGAGTTGGAACAGTAATCACTACGTATTGGTGATATGTGATTATGCTGTGAGACCCTACCCTTGCAGATATGGCAACTATGACAATTTAAGTCTTCCATATCCTTGTACACCAAGCGCCAGATAAATCAGACTCTGAAGAGTCCTCTTGTGGGCTTTCTCTTTTCCAGGATGTCCAGCAATGGGAAGCTCAATCCCAACACCGGTCTAGACCAACTGCTCATCTAGGACCAACTGCTCATCTAGGACCAACTGCTCATCTAGGACCAACTGCTCATCTAGGACCAACTGCTCATCTAGGACCAACTGCTCATCTAGGACCAACTGCTCATCTAGGACCAACTGCTCATCTAGGACCAACTGCTCATCTAGGACCAACTGCTCATCTAGGACCAACTGCTCATCTAGGACCAACTGCTCATCTAGGACCAACTGCTCATCTAGGACCAACTGCTCATCTAGGACCAACTGCTCATCTAGGACCAACTGCTCATCTAGGACCAACTGCTCATCTAGGACCAACTGCTCATCTAGGACCAACTGCTCAATTCTTTTCCCTAGCATCCATCCATCATCCAGAACTCCATTCCACTTGAAGTGTCAAGCTTCATCACCCTCCAGCTGTTTTTCTGCAGCATGTCTGACCTCTACCAGCTTAGGGTCTTCTTCTTGCAGAGCCTTTAGTTCCTGCACCAACAAACCTAAGCGTTCACTTTGCATGTTCCTGCTCGGTTCTGTGATGGTAGCATCCAACCGTGGCTTTACTGCATGAAATTTTGTTTCAGATACACAGTTGCCTTTTCTCAACATATGATCTCATCTTCCAGCTGCTGAGATCATTACCCCACGACCTCTCCCTCTCTTCCGCTTCCAGTCCTTTCCCAATAGCTGTGCTAACCAAGGTGGCAGATTATCCATTACAGAGGCTACAGCTGCCAATGATAATTCCTAGATCACCATCTTAACCTCCCTCCTTGTCGATACACCTTTATCTTTTCTGACAGTCCCTGGACCCCTGTTTTCTGACAGTCATACTTCTGGAGTACTATGCCTCTTCCTCCTGCACTCTGACCACTTCTCCCACAAGCAAGCAAATCACCTTATTGCAATTGGGGTTTGCCAAGTGCGTTATCACTGCATCACGTTGCCTTAACTCTTCCAGCACTCTGCTCCTGCACACAGGTCTTTGACCAAATGACAGCCTCTTCTTCTACAGATAGCAAATTCAGAAACCGTTCGATTCCACCTCTTGCTGGGTTTGGCCTAGCTGTTGTCGTACGTTCCTTCATCCATTTTCCCCAACAGATCCATAAGCATGACTCCAAATTTCCTATTAGTCTCGCCGTCCTTTCGTCTAGACGTTCTGAACCTGTTTCGATTAGTAATTTAGCCTCTTCGTTTTACATCGTACCTTGACAGAACCACCACCTTGATTTGGTTGTACGCCTGAACCCTAGATCCTTTAGCTACAAGGCCGCAAATGATGCCAACCGCAAATTGCGGAGCTACAAGTGTATGACGAGGCCAACGTACTGTGTCTATCTTGTGTAAATAACTGTGAGCCGACATAATCATCTCGAAGGTAAACCAGATAGGTCCCCATCCTTAACGCCACCAGCGTCACGTTCAGTTGTTTTTCTTTTTTTTTTTGTTGTTTTTTTTCTCTTTGTGCTCGTTTGTGCCTGTTCAAAAACATAATTAACAGCTCAATGAATGATGGAAGGCGTGATTTCAATAATGGCGGGGGCGGGAGTCCATAGCTAGAGGTTCATTTACCTGTCACGAATCGTTGATGAAAAGCGTCATTGTGCAAAATACAATAAATGGTGCACCATGACGTTGAGCCTTGTATTTAGCATGTGTACGGTTGCCTGCAAATGCAATTACGTAGTTTTAATCACGTGAATCGGATGGCGGTACGGTTTGAATGATAAGTTAGCCCGTCATTAGGTGTCATTTCAAAATGGCTGGGAAGGGAACGAACAAGAAGGGGTGGGCATATAAAAGGGCTTCTTATGTTCTAGTGGCCAACCGCGGGCAAGCCAGCTTATCGCTACACGTCCTATAACTATTAGTATCACCAGCACCCACATACAAGTGTATTTTGATACTGTAGGCATGTACACGGGAGGCAATACCCAGATGACCAATTTAGACTATACCAATCGGAGAAGTTAGAAGAAATTTATAGTAATTGGTTCAAACTTTTATGTTTCAAACTTTTTATTTGTTTTCAGTCCACAAATACTGGTGCACCTGCACTGTCTCTAGACCAGAGCACAGAGTGGTGCAGACAAGGGAGGTGGCATGCACTAAACAGGTCCTGCCCTAAGTTATGGCCAGAGGTTTCTTTCATTATACTCATATTGCTATACCAGTATGTATGATGATCTCAGTATATCAGTTCAATTCCTTCAACACATAGCATAGTATGGTCATGTTTGATGTGCTTTTATTGCAATAGTGCAGGCATGAAAAAAGGATCAAAAATATTGATTGAGGGCTGCTTGTGCCAGGAACAAACATGGTTTTCTGAACTCTCAGGCTGCAAGGAGTATGTGCACATCTGGAATGTTACTGTGATATTATTGTCTTGCCATTTAGCTAGAAGCACCAAAGTGCATCTTTACTGGTTTATGAATAACTGTGGGGCAACATACTGACATCATATGTTTTGTGTTGGTCTGGATTGGGCTGTCACCAACCCAGCTACAGTACTATCATCCAAACATAAACATATCTGAAACCATCAAATCTTATGAAGATGCACAGCAGAAAACCCTTATCTATTGCTGGGCTGACTCAATGTTTCATGTATGCAGCATTTCAAAAAGCATGTGTGTGCATGATGTTCACACAAAGTTAAACCACACCCATTTGCTTTGTATAATTTTTCTGTTTACATCCAAGTTTGTGCTCAATTACACATTTCACACGCATATTAAACCACACTCATTTTGTGATGGATTGCGGATTACATGCACACGTGTGCACACAAATGCACGCCGACACACACACACACACACACACACACACACACACACACGCACAAACACACACGCACACACACACAATATGTATGTCAGAATACTCCCAGTGAGTGCTATAAGTTGTACATATCATGTTCTCTGATCATCTATGTGGATCCTTCCTTCTTCCTCACGAGGTATGTAGGGTGTTCCCATAACCCAAGTCCTTCACAGCTGCTAGAACAGATTATGCAGCCTGAATGCATCTTTTGACCAGGGAAGGTGCTGTAGCTCTGCCGGTATACATGGGACAAAGAGATGATGGGAACCGGGGAGAAATAAAATGGGAACAAGGCCCTCCCAATCTTGAGCATTTTTTGCCCCTCCCCCGACCCAAACATATAGGTGTTCCTACACCACTGCATGCAGGGAACTTACCGATCATGTGTGCCAGTCAGGACTGGTGGGGATCTCCCTCTAACCTAATGATCAATGGTTGAATAAGAGCATATAGTGGATTGCAACAGGACCTACGTCAGTGTATACGGTCAGAATAGGAGCGCTACCTGTGGTTGCAACAGTATGAAATGACCGAATCTATTTCTGCCTACTTCAGTGCGGTACATGGTCAGAATGGGAACGTTTCTTTTGGTTGGAAATGTTCGATTTTATTTACACCTTGTATGAGGCATGCATAGGACGGTTGCGTAGCGGCCACCATTTCATCGTTTGCTGTCGTAGGCACATGCTTTCCGATCCGAACAGCTGATGGTTGATTGAGCACGTGTAGATGCAGTAGTTTCACCATTCTTCTGCATCACTCGCAGTCGCTCCAATCAATAAGAGATTATTATTGTGCAGAGATGGTGAAACTAAACTGCACACTTACACAAGTTCTGCTGCATGTTCTGGTCACAAAGATAGTAGCAGTGGATCGCTCGGTAGCGTAGCTCGGTCGGGTACAATCCATACATGTACTTTGTTATGGGCAATCGGACAATGAATATTACTTTGGATGACGTTTATCTAATTTTTAATCTGATTGGCTGTCTCACCTGCGCATCAACTGATTAGACCCGCTGCATTCTGGTTGGACTGCAATCCCCTAACAGCAGGAACAAATCTTGGTACTGTCTCTTTGTATGGCTTTCCCAAACGTACATAGTACAGCTTGAGAGTTACTTGGTGATGAACACCCCAAAAAAACCATGAATAGGTTTCCTGACAGGGTACATTCCTGTCAGGTGCAGCAGGTACACGTGCCAACATGTTCCACTATGGCTTGCATCAAGTTCCTACAAGACCATTGTGAACGAACCTGAGGGTACTGTCTCACAAGAACACATGGTGATCAACTGGTTTCTTGTGCTACCGTGGTGACATATTCCTGGTTCAAACATCACTCCCTTGCCCCTCTATCTATATGGAGCCTAAGTCTCCTGTGTGATTGTGGTACATTAGTCCACATCTTGGTCTCAAGCACCATTGAAGGTTATCAGACTGACTAGCTCTTTCTGCCTGCCTTACAGGACTAGCTCTCAAGCCCACCTGTATGACCATTCATTGTAGGTATGCTTCAGCCAATGCCTCCACCAAAGAAACTGTCATTTGGCAGCAAACCCTGCACAATCTGAACTTCAAATTCCTGATTTGCACTGAGACACCTCTTGGTGGTTCTACATGTGCTCACTACCCTTGACCTTTGTGGCCATCATGCTGCGACATGCAAATGTGGAGGTGATGTTGTTCTGAGGTGTAATAAACTACGGGACATAATGGTTGAGTCCTTCCATGTCTTATATCCTACATTGGGTGATCAGCTCCATGTCAGTCAACAGGGTCTATGCAGACAAACATGCCATACAGTATACTGGTCCTAATTTTTTTTTTCTCTCCATTTATGCAGTGTCTGATCAAAGTTGTGACTGCTTGGCTTGTCTATTGAGTACCTAAAGTTCACAAGATTAGCAATGAACTATAAAACCTTCCGCAATAAACCTATATGACCTTCTGAGAGAGAGAGAGAGGGAGTGAGTGAGAGAGAGGAGAGAGAGAGAGAGAGAGAGAGAGAGAGAGAGAGAGAGAGAGAGAGAGAGAGAGAGAGAGAGAGACATAGACAAAACATGACTATAAGGGGCAGTGATTCAAACGTGGTATGTTATCACACCTCTGATTACACTAGCTGCTTAGATAACTGTGTGTGTGTGCAAGAAGGGTGTGCATCTGTAGCCACCACAATCAGATGTGGCCAAACAGAGCATTTAAACTAAATCAATCAATAGAGCTGTCAAAACTAATACAAGCCTTCAACTCCTCCTATAGTCTAACCTCACTTCCACGTGCTACCTTTCACCCCAGGTTATGCCAATGGCTTATGTAATATGTAATACACCTTGTGCTACTTTCCAATGACTAATGGTGTGTGTGCGTGTGGGAGGGGGGGGGGGGGGGGATTCTTGCATGCAGGTCTACACTGGACAACTTGTCTTATGTATTTTTATAGACATCCATGTTGTGTTCAGCCGTTCAGTGGAAACTCACCTGGAATGACTGGGGGCAGTCTTTGTAAGGAAGTGGAGAGTGCCACAAGCATTAACTACCTTGGGCATGTTACGCTACCCAAACATTTAGACCCTGTCAAAGATTCACTGCATACTGACCACAACTAACTCAAGTGGCTGCACGACTCCTGAGGGTCAGGTAGCCACTCTTTTTAGGCATGAGACATATCAATGCAGATTAATTCCAAGGCTCATGTGATATCAGTGACATGTATTGCTGCCTACATGGACCCTTGAAAAACTGATGACCACCCAAATTGGCTGATGACTTACAGTGTGTGATACCATGGCTGCAATCCAACACACGAATTCCAAGGTGTGTCCAGAACAGGCCAGCGCTGAACTCAGTGGGCAGACATGGAGCCCTTTACTGTCCCCGTGGCAAGACTGATATTTCAGGTGAATGGGGGCATGTCCATGTTTGCACTGTGTTGTACCTAGGTGTGTAAATGCCAACACCCAAGGTGTTTTGCAGCACATTTCTGTGTGTTGAAGCTGAGTGCTGGATATTTGGTATATGCACCATAAACTACACGTACCAAAATGAACATGTCACATGAATACAAAATTTATTTTACAGTGCATCACTTTGTTCCTTCAAGGTGAAACACAGTATTCATTACCAGCTATTTCGGACATCCATAGATCCTCTGTACATGAGAATGTACTTGCTCCGTTTGATTTTGTATAAGTTTTATAAATATTGTGAATTATTTTTTATGCAAAAGGTAATGATTTAAGAATTTTAGTACTAATCGTTTGAGGCAAGAGAAGAGTTCATTGTTAACTCAACAAATTACTTAACGCTTAAGCCTGCTAACCAGCAACTGGGTTTCGTCTGGGTACGAGACTAAGACCCAAGAGAGCGCTTCAGTATAATCCATCGTTGCAGACTCGAGAGTCTACTCTTGTCTACGAGAAAAACGTCGATCGAAAGGTGCGCGCAATGAAATTAAATGTTTTGTATTCAGTTGTGTCCGGCTTTTTCTGGCTCAATTAGTGAACAGAACAGCGTTTTTTGAAGCGATTGAAGTACGTCAGATTCGACGCCGGGTACGCCTTCGTATTAGTATACATGCATGCAGTGTTGTCTATAAATCACGAGGCTGTTGGTTAAACTAAATTCGTTGTATCCTGGATTTTCACTCTTAAGATGCGTTGAGTTTCAATAGACACTCCACTGATTAGTTCATAGGCTGGTACCATTCTGTACATGGTGTGCACCACATCCATTTAACACAGGTTGTTAGTGGCCAGATGTTGCCCCTCTTACAAGATGACTACATGGTGACCTCAAAGTGGCAAGGCAGGGGCAGCTTAAGGTGGGAGCCATGGCACCCCAATTATGGATATGGTGTATATAAATTAAAAATTTATATTTGTCTTACCCTTTTAGACCCTCCATCCCCAAATACATTGCCCCTGCCACAACAGTGAAATATTGGACTCACCACTTCACTGCAAAAAATGAGGGATGATCACCACTCCTGTTAGGTGATACTCACCCTCACCTGGAGAGGTGTTAATAAAAGATGACAGCAGTCCAATTGATTGGAGTGATAATAACATCACTCCCCTTCAGAGTTTATGTCACTCCCACTCAAACACTCAAACACAGGAGTGAACTACTTGGGACTCGACTTCATAAGAGCACGTGCGCGAATACTTTTTCGCGCCAATGAGAAAGGTATTAGTATAAAAAAATGTTGTGTTTGATTGTCAGTAGGGAGGGAAGGAGGGAGGGAAGGTGGTGGGCATCAAGCTATCAGGTAAGCCCTAACACTGTCATGTGTGCTCGCACATATCTTCACACCTACACATCTCCATACCCACATGCACATCCCCACACCTACACATCTTCACACCCACACATCCCCATAAGCGACAGTTTTTATCAGGCACTCTCAGCGCAGTGCCACAGTCTTCGGAGACCTCACAAGGTCAAAGCAGAAGTAAACGACACGGTACAACTGAGTCGTATCTCCGATTGTGACGGATCGTACAGACACGTTGAAGTCGCAGTTTCTGAGGAAATATCGAGAATTGTAAGCACACGCTAATCTACAATGGCAAAATTATAAATGCCCTATTTTAAATTTTTTTTATACCTACAGCTGGAGGATTTTCCCACTCATCCTGGAGACAAGATATGCATACAATTCAGTGGTGATGGTGCTAAACTGTCAAGAACTAGTACAATCATTATTCTGTCCTTCACTATTTTGGTTCCACAAAGTGGATACTTATCTGGATCTGGAAGCATTGTTGAATTAGATATGTTACTGTCCTGGGTATATATATCTACGTATGCAATACTTAATGCTGCATGAATGCTCCTTCTTTCACATGCTCACAGCTTCACTATCATTAAAGCCATGTCCCATTCTCCCTATGTTAGCTGGTTAACGGGTTAACTGGTTTGCCCATAAGGGGGTCAAGCTGAACCGGTCAGGCATATGACAGGGGTGCAGTCGAGCCGGCCTGGGACCAAGGGTAGTGCAGGCTACTCTTAGATGTGACCAGACTTGCCACTACCATGACGAGGTCATGGAGAGTGGTTGGCCCTCAACCGCTGAACCGACCTGAGACCAAGGGTAACCCATTGGTTCGACCAGATATGCCACACCACGACACGGTCAGTGGCTTGGGTGGTTGGTCAGGGTAGAAGCCCGAAGGGTGTCGCCTGCCATTGATGTATGACCAGAAAATCTGTGTACATGGTACAATTCGATGCACATGTGGAGTGGTGGGTGGGTCAGCGTATAGGCTGGCTATGATACTGAATGTCTGCTTTCCTTTATATCAAACCTGGAACCAGACAAAGGGACAATCTAGTTTGGGGATAGTTTATTTAGAGGGGGGGTTGCAGACAGAGAAGCAGGCTTGACCCACTAACCTTTGACAAAGCCCCTACTTATTCCATTATATGCTTTCCCATGCCCAATCTAAACAGGGAGGGGTAAGTCCACAACCATTCGCCTTTCATCAGAACATTAAACATTGTTTACTCATGCACAGAGTATAGTGCAGTGCATTGCACTGTTCATGCATGTAGGCATTCTATCATCCAGTCATGATATGAAGGTTGATGTGGAGACTAATGAATAACTATATCCTGTCTGCTGACTCCATTCATATTATTTATATGCAGGCGATCACACAATTGGTGCTGTTAAAGGCCACGAATGCTACGATACTTTCATTCACTGCACCCTTTTGTGAAATCAACACCTTGCTTGATGTTGGCTTTATTCAAGTACGGGAAAACAGATATCTTGTGGAGCTCTTTTTTGGAGGGGACATGAAGGTATGCACCATAATAGTAGTACACAGTTGAACTGATTTGCATATTATTTTTCTTAGTTCTTACTTATGATGTTAGGCCTGAATGAAGCACATGTCAACTATGCTCGTCCTTTTTGCAATGTACATAAGGAAAAGAGGTGATTGCATGCATGATATCAGTGCATCAAGTGTTTTTAATGGTATCTCTTTAGCAATCACTATGTGGTAGGTGTGGCACAAACCATTTCATACACTGTATAGGTGGGACATGTCATTACCAGAAGAGCACTATACTATAACAAATGCTAGAACACTTGCATGCCTGCACAAGTATGCTATTTATATAGAATGTTTGCATTTGGCCAGACACTGTCATGCAATGGTAAGGGCAATCAACACAAGGCAGGGATCTGTACACCTTCCCCTTCTGACAATTCCTGTTAACCATTTTGTGTTAGATGAACTTCATTTATTACTTACGTACTTTTTGACAGTGTATATTTATGAAGTTGTATATCTAATGATAGGCAAAGCAGTGGATAAACAATTTCCTAAATATAAAAACAGCAGGCTATCAAAAGGTTAATGTGACACCTTACATGCACTATCATGTGCCTGATCATATACAGCAATATGGGAATTTACGGATGTTTTCAGGTCAAGGTGAGTTAGGTGAATCACTAATTTGTTCCTACATCTCCATACAGGTGTTGAGAAGCATGATGATGATGCCAAGCACGCATATTTGTCTAGCAACAAGTGGGATGCAACAAGTGGGATGCAGCAGGTGACCTCACCAAAACTGAAGCTCGCATAGAATGCCTACGAAAGTATGCAGTTTCAAATAATAACACAATGCTTCTTAGGAGGTATTGAGGCAGACAGAGCCTCATGCCGAAAAGGAACCTGCTCAACAAGCACATCGTATTTTTTTGTGTGTTGCTGTTATGACTACCCTTAGTGGTGGTATTGTGGAAGGGCGAGTATGTTTATAATGACCTTTGATGCTTATCTTGAGGCGGTTGACCTGTGACCACACTCCCACACAACACAATAGCACATTCCCTTATCAAACAGCACTACATAGCTTTCTAATTTTTATGTATCTTCCGTGGCTAATGTTAGCATAAGCATTGTGCGCTAGTGCGCTGGACTTTTCCATGACTTCTGTACATGCACACAATGCTTATGCTATAGCATTAAAGTCCCAACTGCATTGCAGAATATGTTATGTGTGTACTTTAATATTAGCATGTGCGTGCGCATGTACGCAATGAAAGTAAACAAGAAAATTTTCTTATAGATTATATCAACAGCTGTCGCTAAGCGGTAGGTAAACGGCTCTTCTTGTGGTTTTAGGTGTACATTCTGTGCTTTATAGGAACTTCGTAAATGTCGATTTACTGTAGAATTTAGAATGGATGTCTTCAGGTATCTCTTTAGAGATAGGGGTACAAAACCAACACGTGGATTAGGGAAACTGTATCAAACAGTTGATTTCTCAGAACAATTCTTCTCATCAGAGTGGGAAGTTTATGATCGACTGGGAGATGGGTGTCAAGTTGACTTCCCCATAAGAATGCACAGCAAGCTTAGATGGTCACCGATAGTCTACACCCAAGGTGAAGATGGAATACTTGTTCACAAACAACAATCATTTTCAGAAGTTGTTGTTTTGAATGTAGTTAAGAAGCATTTCTGAACGTTGCTGTATGATGATGCATTTAAACTTAGATCATTTTATTCTATATGCATATGATTTATGTTTATTAAATTATTAAGTCGGTACATTAAGGCTTGTTTCAGGAACCCATGACGATTCTTCTTTGGTGTATCCTTCCCACAGTACTAAAAATTCCACATGCCTCTAGGGCATAGCCATATAAATACGAATTAATTTCAAGACACCTTCATTTTCCTAGCTGCATGGTGGTCGCTACAACGCGGGAAATAGGGACCGGCCATTTTCTAAAGTAGAACAAACACAGGCACATCGTTATCCGTACATAATCTGTACACTTTTGCTTAGGGTTACAGTCAGTTTAAGTCATGGTTTCAGTAAGTAAACCTTTCACCTGGACCCCATACAAACCACTGAAACCAGAGATGCTTACGCACTCCAGTATCTGTTACTTAGTAACTGTGCCGTAGTAGTAGTAGTTGGCTGTGCCGAACACCCACATTCTAAATATGGCTATAAAAGGCATACTAAAGGTGAACACCTGTATTGATTAGCCATCGATGGTGCCTTGTACTGCACGTATACTCCTGCCTAGCTAAATCAGCTCTTACATGTATATAGTTCCTTTCCAAACTTCGATCCACTAAACTTGCGCTATAGTCGATTATGGACAGTTCTCAGATTCTCAGCGTATCCACAAACTCACATCAAGATCCTCTAACACGTAGGAAAACAAGTTACCTATCAGTTATTATATATATTTCCGTCCAGTTCAGCTCTAATCTGTCATCACGGTAACAGTATATCAGTATTAAAATGGCCGATGAGTGAACCTTGATGACTAAAAATGACCTTGGACACTATTAAAACAGGATGTAAAAGGCTTTTAAAATACAGTCAAAAGTCTTCAGTGATGATTTATGAACATTACAAAATCTGGAAAACTTAACTTCTTTCACCAATACTGACAAAAGTCATGAAAAAACACTGCTTTGTTTAAGATTTCTATACTTATCTATAGAAATGCAGTTACTTGAATGAGGACAAATGAGGACTAAAAATTTGTATTCGAGTTCAGAACGATATAAGTCAATACCTTTGATCTCCCTGAATTCTGGAAAAATCAATATATGCATTTAAGACTTATAGAGAACAAATAGTGTAAGTCACTCCATACATTTCAACGAGCGCGTGCGCGGAAAATGAACGGACGTTTGCAATTACGCATCAGGAATACGTAATGAGCGTCCGAAATAGCTGGCAATGTAGCTTCCATCAAACCATACACCACTGAAAACAAAGCAAGAAAGATAGTTGAATGACAAGAGTTCAATGCAAGACACTTCTGACCTTTAAATTACATTGAGTGCAGCTGGCTCCAATCGGGTTACAGTCCATTAGTTGGTACGCCTACAACATAACAAATAGCAATCAAGCAAGCAATTGCTCTTTCTTTGCTTTGTCCTAGAAAATAAACTGAGCACAACTAACACATTTGCTGGACACCGTCCCAAATAATAATAATAATAATAATAATAATAAGTTCATGGTTGCGTAGCAGCATTGTGGTCAAACTGTGTACATCATTGCATTTTTAATCTCATGGCTGCTGCGAGTCAACAATCTGCAGCTCAAATCCTGGTTCACAAGGCTTTAAAAGTGGCACAGCTCTTGACGTCCAGCCCCAGATCCAGGATAGGAGAGCTTGGAGTGCTCCCCCATAAGCCCTAGCTGGGGGGGCCACAGGAGAGGTGCCTACCCTTAGCCTCTAAATCCACCTTCTGCAGCCAGTATGCAAGAAATGGATGTGGAATGCATACCTATAATTTACCTCTCTAAAATGGTTTCTGCTGGACAAATGTTAAATACCTTCTGATGCCCAGGATAATGTGCCTACCTCAAAGCCATAGACAAGGGGGGGGGGGACTTGAGCCCACCCCCTCCCCAAATTTTATGACTGACTGGGTGTGGGTGTGGGAGGTCGCACACCCACACCCAATCAGTCAATATAGACCCCCCCCCCCCTCCCCCCAAACTTTGAAAATTGTCAACTGCCATGAACCCCAGAGGCTCTGTGAATGAGTGCTGCTTTTCTGGGCTGCATGCAAGAGCTCAGTTTCCAATGAAGTGACGATGAGGAAGGAGTTATCTGGCACTGCTAATGTGACAAAATGCCCAGGCAATCCTTGCCAGATCAAACTGGCCTGGTATTTTGGGTAGCGAGTTTGTACTTTTTTTTTTCTTTCAATAATTTAGAAAATGCACTTATTTATACAAACAACCTGTACAAAACTACCCGTAGTTAGTTAATAATTATTAAATTTAGTAAATGATTTAGAAATAATCAGAATCGCTAGAATATGCGAATGGTACTAGTATATATTTCTTATGGCTGTTAACACAACGTCAACATCGGACGCGGCTTTCAAGAACACACAAATTAAGGTATATACATGTGGTCAAGATATCAGAACGATTAAGAAGCTTTTCACACAAATTGCACACACGCGAAGCTTACAGATCGACGTACTTACCCCGGTTACATGGTTGTAACGCACTATGCTTACGTCAGTAGGGTCTGGGTACGCGACAGTCCACAACCAATTATAAATGATTGTAACGGGGTCTACAGCCGAAGATAGGGAAATTAACACCGTAGATACGGAAAATAAGGCGGAAAATAAGGCATATTCATCGAGAGTTAAGGAAAACTGTCAGTGTTCTTTGCCAAGGGTCACTAATTGATCAGATAGTCAAGGATGCGGTGGACCTTTGCAATTAACAAAGCAAACTACCTATAGATGCATTTGATTTTTATCAGCTCTTCAAGCTCCGCTTTTGATCATTTTATAAAACCTTACTTTCTTTGCGTCCATGTAGAATGCACGTGCAGATGATTAATGCATTGCACCTACTCAACTTGACCCTATGCATGTACATGTAGTGGAAATGTTAGCAAATGTATGCACATGTATAGGTGTGTACATGCATCATGCCTACATTTGTAGGTAGATGTACATGTGTACAATACGGCTGGTTATTTGATAATACTTATGCGAAGTTTGTACACGCAAGGCAGCATTGTCTACCCAAGTGGGCATCATTTGAGATACTCATGGAGATTGAGTGCGCAGCTGTTATACACATGCATTTATAGCACATACCAGTGATTGGTTGTTAGGTTTCCTGAATTTACCATTGCAATCAGTCTCAGGGGCACATGAGCCTTAGTCAATATTCAAACTAGCACCGAACAAATTTCATACAGGGCCTCTATTTCTAGTGGAGACGTGCAGAGGATTTAATGCAACCAGCTAAAACCTCTCATTTCCACTAACCTTCTGCACGTAATAATAACACCAAAGCAGAGATAATATATAAAAATATCTGACCTAAAGGCCGACATACACGGGTCGACTTCCTGCCGATTTATCGCCTGCAACTCCAATGAATACGGGTGAAAATTCAGTAAACTAAAGTTTTACGGAGTTTTTACGCATATTCATTTGAGTTGCAGGCAATAAATCGGCAGGAAGTCGACCCGTGTATGTCGGTCTTAACATGTTATCAGACTCACCACTGAATTGATGGTTGCATATGCCAAAAAAAATCATCTTGAGCAATACTGTAGGACTGCATGAATGATGATTAAAGAAGCCAAAAATCTATACAACTAGCACACAGGGAATGAACAATGGAAGGGTTTTTACTTCTGTCACATGATAAGGTGTCAGATTGTATGTGTGTAGGCGTGCATAAAATGTCTGTGCAGATGCTTCACAAAGTAACGAGTTGGACATAAAACTAGGTCTGGCTGATAATGGATT
This sequence comes from Ephydatia muelleri, assembly GCA_013339895.1. Taxonomy (NCBI): domain Eukaryota; kingdom Metazoa; phylum Porifera; class Demospongiae; order Spongillida; family Spongillidae; genus Ephydatia; species Ephydatia muelleri. The sequence goes on along the minus strand of JABACO010000019.1, from coordinate 5,187,506 downwards.
TCTGCTAGGTACTTCAATTTAAGCTAGCACAATTATCACCATAGTAACAAGACGCAAACTCAGAGATGGATATGGGTTGCACCCTCCCCCTTTCATATAATCTAAGGGCACATGTAGTACTTTTTAAGCAATTATTCACTGACTTCTAAATACATTTCTGGGGCCCTGCCGCAGTCCCTGATGGGGGGAGCTTACAGCACTCCCCCATATAGGGTAATGTGAGGTATGGTCGGCAGTAGGGAGTGTTCGGCAACCACACTTTCAACACTATACAGAGCCTCAAAGAAGGCATTTCAATATTTCTAAACAGGATAAAAACCATCCTTCTGGGTTGTCTTAGGACGCAGTAAGTATAGTTTAAAGCAACTACGTTCCCTTTAAATAATAACACACGGATGCCGAACACTACCTACATGCCGATCAATACCTAATCTACCCACCAACTCACTTTCCAAAAGCCCTGTATCCATCCCTCTCACAAATCTGTACTTACCAAAATTTTCAGTGTACGTACCACTTGTCACTAGTACCCAAGTCATTTCCATGCGCTTGTAACCTGGCTGTATGCATGTTCTAAGTTCACAGCTAAATTTGACAGCACGACCACCAAGGACGCAATGTGTCACGTGGTTGTCAAAATTTCCAACTACGTGTAATATGAAACTGCTTGAGAAGCTTCGTGAACGTTAACTTGCATTGCGCACCCTTCGTCCTACAAAGCTCCAACGTGTTCCAATAGGGCACTACTTTATCGCCGGAGGTAAACGCGCGAAGTATTCTAATTAATGAGCTATTTACAAATGTGCAGAGGATATTGGTCTGCATAGCAGTTACTGTTGCTGGTATTTGAAGCTAAACAGATAAACATGTACACGGATAAAACATCTGCTAACTCCCTGTGCCAAACTGTCTCAAAGTTCAGTGTACCTATAAAGTGAGGTGCATTACTATCATGCGTACATTGACATGTGTAATTTGTATCGGCGTGTCTGTTATTTAGGGGCATTATAATGTAGGTACCTAAAATGGCTGGACCTATCTTTATGTCCACCTCTGCCACTTTGTGAAGTATTTGCACAGACATTTTTATGCACACATGCACACATAAGATCTGACACCTTATAATGTGACAGAGAGGCAAATACCCCTCATTCCGTGTGCGCTAGTTGTATAATTTTTGGCTTCTTTAATTATTATTCATGCAGTCCTACAGTATTGCTCAAGATTTTTTTTGGCATATACAACCATCAATTCAGTGGTGAGTCTGATAACATGTTAGGTCAGATATATTATATATTATCTCTGCTTTGGTGTTATTATCACGTGCACGTACACATGTATACCTGTGGGAGTGTGGGTCAAATGAAGTCGAGAAGGTTAGTGGAAGTGAGAGGTTTTAGCTGGTTGCATTAAATCCTCTGCACGTCTGCACTAGAAATAGAGGCCCTGTATGAAACTTGTTCGGTGCCAGTTTGAATATTGACTAAGGCTCATGTGCCCCTGAGACTGGTTGCAATGGTAAATTCAGGAAGCCTAACAACCAATCTCTGGTATGTGCTATAAATGCATGCATTATAAAAGCTGCACACACGTGTATCTCAAATGATGCCCACTTGGGTAGACATGCTGCCTTGCGTGTACAAATTTCACTTAAGTGTTATTACATACCCAGCTGCCATGCTTCTGTAGCTCCTCCCTCCTGCATTTTCGTCATTCCCTCTTAGGATCGGGACGACTGCATTTGACTACTCTGCTTCCACAAGCTGCTCGTCAAACGAGTACATCCTCTCCATGTGTTCCCCTGCCATCGACATGGACAAGCACTTATACTGGCAACCAAATGCACACAAACCCCTTCTAAACTCCCCCAAACTATGTGACAATATCACATGCTATTACAGCCAATCACATTTGGGAGAGATCGCCAAGTTTCAATTCTCTGTGCGCAACAGACAGAGATGTGTATTTGTTCTGCTCTCTTGCTAATTTGGTTTTATTTGAAGACAGAGACCACACCCTCCCCACCCCCACTCCCCCTCCATTCTATCTCAAGGGTGTTGAATTGGTTTAATTGCTGTTGAAAGCAGCAGCATAAATTGTTCATAAATGAAAACATGAGACCCTCCATAATCAAGTATCTTGTAACATGAGACCCTCCATAATCAAGTATCTTGTAACATGAGACCCTCTATAATCAAGTATCTTGTAACATGAGACCCTCCATAATCAAGTATCTTGTTACATGAGACCCTCCATAATCAAGTATCTTGTTACATGAGACCCTCTATAATCAAGTATCTTGTAACATGAGACCCTCTATAATCAAGTATCTTGTAACATGAGACCCTCTATAATCAAGTATCTTGTAACATGAGACCCTCCATAATCAAGTATCTTGTTACATGAGACCCTCTATAATCAAGTATCTTGTTACATGAGACCCTCCATAATCAAGTATCTTGTTACATGAGACCCTCCATAATCAAGTATCTTGTTGAATTGTCATGTGAAAATACTGTTTCTGATTATTAATAAATGTTATATCAATAACTCATGAATCTCATGAATGTACAGTAATGGATTAATGTATCATGGTTGAATATTAAGTTTTTAAGAATTAAAATTAATTGTTAAAGTGTGCTTTTATTGAATAATGAATATAATAATTTATACATGTATGTACATATGCACACAAATGTATAAAGATGTAGGTATGAGATAAATGTGTAATTGATTTTAACACGGGTAGGCCACAGTGAACCTAGCTATTATCGAGGATTGAATTCAAATTGTCAGTATGGCAGGTCTTACTCAGACCATGTCCTGTTAGAGGCTGTCAATAGTTGTGTGCCTCTTCTGAGGATAAGGTCACCATTCATTCCCTATCATCATCCCCCTCCACACCCTTTTAGCCTGGCTGGAGGAAAACATGCGCTGTTTGACTCTCTCCTCTCTCACAAAGCTCTCCTGCTGACAAGTCTTCTCTCCCCATGCATCAACATGGCTTTCTGTCATACCATTTCCAGGCCTGGGTCTAGGCACTAGCCCCCAATGACCACCAGATCGCCATCAAGTGGTGGCTAGACATAGACTCTTCCTGTGTGTTGTGCCCAGTCCACCTCTGGATCCCTTAGGACACCATGCCCTAACATGCGAGCATGGTGGCGTTCCGCACAACAGGCCATGAGACGAACCTTGTCGTTGCGTCTGCATCAGTGCTCAAGTTGAAGCTGGTAGTGGCCTAGGGTAAGATCTCTGCCATACGCGCCCTGAAGACATCTTTGCTTCTAATTGGCTCTGTGGCAAGCCGGGCTGCCTTTGACTTCACCATCACCTCTCCAATAAACCCTTTTGTTCTTTTGGAGACAGGTGCCACGGCAGCAGCAGCTGCCGCAGAGCTCAGGAAGCACTCAGCCAACGACGCCAAGTGCTCAGAACTGGGATGGGCTTGCATTCCCTTGGCTGCTGAGTCCGATGGAAGCATGGGACACAGAAGCTCAAGAGGCTTTCTCGCACCTGGTGTCTTGCCTGGCCACGAGGAGCCACCAACCAAAGTCCAAGATGGTTTCCAGTTTTGTATGGCTGCTTCAACTTGTCCTGGTTCATGCCTGGCTCTCCTCATGCATGAGGCTCCTCTTGAGGCAGAGAAACTCGCATGTTGGAATTAATAACGTGTATCTTATTGTATATTGTACAATTTTTCAATAAATAATTTTAAAAAATACTGAGTTTAACACTTTCACGAGCAACAGAGCAATATTGCGCCGCAGGTGCTATACTAAAGCCACTCTGTTTATCTAAACAGTTAACACTTTGCAGTCAACATCATATTGATCAGTTGTTTCTTGGTCATAATATAGTGTAAGTTGTTTGCTAACTAGGTTTTCCTGCAACGCGCAACACTTTTTTTTGCACAACATGTGTACCGTAATAATTGGCTTTGCCCGCGAAAGAGTTAATAGTTACAAATATTGCGTAAGAATGAATTTGGTTTGAATGGGGGAGGGGGAGCTAACTTCATTAGGGTTAGGATTTCTTTCACATTATTAGAACTTTTATTGCATTCAAACTATCAGGAAATGGTTAATTAAACAATTTATTTTGATAGTGGAGACTGCAATTTGTTACTGCTATTACAACTCTCTAACTGGGATGATTTCACATACTTGAGTCAAACTGATACATCTGATCATACTGCATGTACAGGACAAAATACCGTTGATGTTCACAAGCTGTGAGTGCACATATATGTGTGGGTGTGGTCGCATATATATGTTTGCATGCTAAATGCTTGGTCCCTAGCTGGTATGAAGAAGGAAGATTGATTCTTTGTTTGGAAAACTGTCACTCAGCAGAATCCCTTGGTCCCTGTTCACATCCAGTTCTGTAACATAGCCGAACCAGTATATGACCAGACCTGCTCCAAACCTGGCACACACACACACACACACACACACACACACACACACACACACACACACACACACACACACACACACACACACACGTATGCACAGGGAAATATAATGAGTTGGCAGGACCTGACCCAAAGCCATACCTGTTCTGATAGCTCCAGAACTGATCTTCCAGATACCTCGAGTGGCTATGCTCATCTCCAAACGATGCCTTACTTTCGATCCAGTGGATGATGTGTTTGTCCACAGCTGTAGGTATGGGAGAGCTAGCTAATCAATCAATCAAGGGGATTGCCACACAATGGCAGGAGAGGGAGAAGGAAGGGTTCTCACCTATTGGGATTTCCAACTTGAAATCAGGGGTCTTGTCGTAACCTCGGGATCTGAGATCATGCTCATCTGATGTGGTAGAGACATGTACATGTATGTGTGCACGAGTCATCAGTACATGTATGTGTGTACGAGTCATCAGTACATGTATGTGTGCAAGAGTCATCAGTACATGTATGTGTGCACGAGTCATCAGTACATGTATGTGTGCACGAGTCATCAGTACATGTATGTGTGCACGAGTCATCAGTACATGTATGTGTGCACGAGTCATCAGTACATGTATGTGTGCAAGAGTCATCAGTACATGTGCACGAGTCATCAGTACATGTATGTGTGCAAGAGTCATCAGTACATGTGCATGAGTCATCAGTACATGTGCACAAGTCAGCATTAGCCCAATGCATAGAAGTGTGCATATACCAAACACCAGCAACCACTCGTAGTTTACCCTGATGCCAACCGAATCTGGGCACTATTTTTTTTGTGGAGTTACCCTTACTAACTACCCAATTTCACTTTGAATTTGGAGCCACTGTATTCCTGTATGTCAGAAACTTCATGTCAATTTCAAATGTTACCCAAACCCTCTAGCAGCATTTAAATGAATGCATCTACACATTACTCAACTTGTATTATTTTGCCGTTTGTTTACAGGTACCACACATTGTCTATAAACGCGTACACCAAGGTATCTCTTGCATCAGCACATCACGTACTGCATTTTATTATCGGCAAAGCTCAAATAACATTGAATAATAAGAATTATTTCCCCAAAACTTCAAGGCATGACCTAAGTGCATATGCACAGAAATAGAAGTAGCAATTCTATCCCCTCAAGATTCTTTTCCAGACAACCCATCAGTCCCGCCCCTTCCTTCCTTGGCACCCAATTGATATCCAGAACATTTCTTCAGTGGAACACACTGTGTCCGACTGGCACAGCTGGCCCCACCCACATCTTACCTAAAAATGGAATACTGAGGGCTTGCAACTTCTCTTTAAGCAGGAATTCGTACTCGTGCCCTACAGAGCTTGGTTATAAGTCAGGGCAAAACCTAAATGTTGTTGGACACACACTAGGTTGGGCCAATAACAGGTGCAAATCTACTGAGGAGGATGAATCCAATGGATCTAGGTCTTCTCCTATCCTTCAAATGTTCCTTCAAATGTTCCTACTGCAGAAAATTACGGTTTGCCTTTTTCCATGGATGGGGGACAGTTGGCTAACTTAGCAGCAATCATTTTGGATCCCAGCACTCCCAGCCCTGATACAATCGCCTCACAGCACCTTCCATGCAGATGAACACATACGTACCACACATACCACACTCGCACAAACACACACATTGGCAATGTAGCCTTTCATCATTCACAGGCATGGCAATGTAGCCTGTAGCCTCCCTCATTCACAGGCATGAATGGGCATAAATTTGTCAGTGTAGTACAATTCTTGCATTGAACAGGGAAATGTTGAAACCATAAAATAGCTACTCCACAATGTCTTACAGGAAATAGAATATGTGCACTGTGCTCAAATTGTCAATAAGCCATTTAATAAAAAGAATATTTGCATACTAAACATTTCCTCCAATGTAAACACTTGTTCAGTAAACATCATTCATGTCATTTTCAAGTGATGGTAGCAGGAACATGATTTTATGACATAACGAATGAGAATGAATGTGTTTTGAAACAAAATTAGAGTTCCATTTAGCATTACCTTAGAAAGCACTGAACAAACTTGCAATAGCTGATAAAAGATCTCTAATTAGTCACTATGGAAACGGAATGGGGAATAACAGTGCTATATATCGAGTACATTGTAATAAATAAATATTCATTTATGTTGCTTGCCATCCCATCATCATCATCCAATCACTTCCTCACAATGAATTCTTTGTACGGTTACAATAGCACACATTCTACGGAATTTGCTTACACATGTATGTGTGCGTGTATGTGTGTATGTGCGATATGTCTATGTTTGTGCATGTGTGTGTGTGTGTGTGTACAACATAGATAATTTCACACTTTGAGCCTATCAGTTGCAAAGCAGTAAACAAAAGAAAGTTCTGAACAATTTGAACACCACTATAATCAACACGTGCAAGTGTACAAACACCTTGACACCTCACACAACACGGTACAAAGGCACACAGTTACCTAAGGCCCAGTGTGAAAGACAGTACACGTCCCCCACCATTACCACTGACAACGTTTATAGGTGTCATGGCATGTTGTGAAAGGAGTGGGTCTTGGTGTAAGGATACTGCTTGATGTTCTCAGCCATTGGTCCATAGTTTGGATCATTGAGGATACACTGACAGAAAAGAAACATACATGTAAACGAAACAGTAAGGGTCAGGAATACAGGTAGGCATGCAGGCAGGAACACCATTTCTTTGGTTATAATTTTGCACAAGGAGGGCATGTGTCTACATTGCACACACAACTAGGTAGGTTTCTATCTCAATTGCAGTGACAACAGATCTTGTTATGGGTGCATAGTAAGATGCCTGTAAGTGGGATTGTTGCCACGAAAAGGGACCTACACAGATTTTCAGTGCACGCTATAGAAACATAACTGCTTGCGTTGAAATGTATGGCTAGTTAAACATTTATGCATTACAACTCCATGATAGATTATATCTGTCAGGGAGTTGTAAGGCATAATGTCAGGTAGTTGTACGGCATTAATGTTTAAAATTAGCCATACAAGCATTATGTTTCTATTGCGTGTACTGGAATCTGTGTTAGGTCCCTTTTCATAGCAACGATCTCACTTACAGGCATCTTACTATATGTGTATGTATGTGCACATGTGGTAATGACAAAATGGCTTACACATGATATTCAGCTGGAATGGTGTACTCAAACACAGTGCTATGAAGTAAGAATGGTGTATTCTCCATCAGAATCCACTACTAAAATGATGGACTAAATGGTGTGTATTCACTTGTAAAAAACACTGAGGTGTGCTCACATGTAAAAGACACACAGATGCTGAGATGATATGGGATCGTTGCAACAAAAATGGATCGTTGCAACGAAAATGGATCTAACACATGTTCTGATATTAGAAGTCAGAAAAGTCCTCTACACAGCGATTCTTACACACTGAGAATCGGCCTATCCATTTTCGTTGTAACGATCCCATATCATCTCAGCATCTGTGTGTCTTTTACATGTGAACACACCTCAGTGTTTTTACAAGTGAATACACACTATTTAGTCCATCATTTTAGTAGTGGATTCTGATGGAGAATACACCATTCTTACTTCATAGCACTGTGTTTGAGTACACCATTCCAGCTGAATATCATGTGTAAGCCATTTTGTCATTACCACATCTTCAAGGGCAACTTAAAACCCTAATGTAACTACCCACCAACTTGATCACTGATTTCCTTGTCTTGTCTTAAGTGGGCATCTGCAGACCACACACACACACACACATACACACACACACATACACACACACACACACACACACACATTGTATCTAGAGAGGGGGCGTGCCTTTTTATAGGTTAAGAGGAAAGAGGAGGAGGTTCCATGATGTTAGGTGGTGTTCCATTCAAGGTGCCCCCCCCCCCCCCCCAGTATTTGTTGGGACACACAACAGACTAATTAAAAGGTGTGCCTACCGCCTTCACTTGTTCACACAGAGCATTGTCTGGTATACTGGTGGGCTTCTTTATCCATTGGCTCACCAGGGTACTCAGGTCTGGAAAACACGAAAAGGGAGGGGTGAAGGAGAGAGATGGAGGCAGAAGAGGTGAAAATAATGGAAGGGAGGAAGGAGGAGAAGAGAGAGGGAGGGAGGAGGAGAGGGAGAGGGAGGGAGAGGGGAGGGAGAGGAGAAGGGAGAGAGGGGGAAGGAGGGGAGGCGGTCTCTCTTCTTTTCTTTGGGAGCTCTTTTCTTTTTCTCTTTATGCTTCATTCTTCTTTTCCTTTTCCCTCTTCCCTTTTTTCTTCCTTCTCTCTCTTTTCTTCTGTCTTTCGCTCTCCTCTCTCTCGCTCTCTCATCTTCTCTCGCTCTCTCCTTGAGAGAGAGATGAGAGAGAGAGATAGGGCTATCTGGTGCCCAGTTACATGTATGCTAAAGATCCTAAAGCACCTTCATCTCGGCTCATACAGCACAGCTTACTTGACTCAGGAGTCACACACCCTCTGCTAAGGGAAAACTTCTCCAAAATGATTCTTGCAAATAGAACAGGTGAAAATTGAACCTGGACATTGATAACAGAAAGTAGTAGTGTGCATTGTGGTGCAGAATTGCTGCGGCACAGATGTCAACCGAAGAAGATCTCTGCAGTGCAAGTCTGGTGTGTACCTGGTTGAGCCATATTCAACAGCAGCTTCGGGTCACTTTGTCCCTGCCTCATTGAGTCCTCATATCTGGTGAAATGACAGTAGGAAACGGCACAAAGTCATGGGAAATGGGGGTAAGGTCATGGCTATGCAAAGAAGCACCCTTTGCCATATAGGGAAGTCCTGTAGTTTAAAGGAATCCTCTTACCATAGGGGACTATATAGCTCTAAATGCTTGTTACCATGGTGACTTAACTATTTAAAACTATATGCTGACTTTACTGGAGGAACTATATCCTCACTAGACAAATCTTGATTGGATTACAGGTGTTGTGACATGACTATGTATGTAATTTGGTAACTAAATTCCAAGGTTCCTAAACTGTACTTTGCTCTGTATCAATACCCATCCCCATTGCCTTAAATTAGTTGACTGTTTGGTTGGTAAATATTTGTCAAAGCACCAAGCTCAAATGACTTGTTTTCTAAAATATTCATTGTGATCAACAAGGCATCAACAAAGTTGTGGTCTCAATGATAAAAGCACTTTGTCTCAATTGTGCATTAAATCATAAGATTATCACGAATACAAGTATAATAGCTTGAAACTTATGCAATTAAATAACCACTTTATTGAAGACAACACCTCAAAAGCATCACAGGGGGACACAGCTGTTGGTACACCTGCCACTAACACCATTCCAGATTATTGACTTAAGGCACTATGGCAAGTGAAGGTGTAGGCACACAAGCCATATATTTGGATGCTAAACATTTGGCAAAGACATTGGCACATGAAGGCGCTAAATAAACAAACAAACCTAAAACAGTGAGACTAAGGACTGGATAGGATTCATGTCTACTGAAAACAATAACCAGGCTGCTGGTGTACTACACAGCATTCATGCACACCAGCCCACCCATCCACACACACACACACACACACACACACACACACACACACACACACACACACACACACACACACACACACACACACACACACACACACACACACACACACACACACACACACACACACACACACACACACACACACACACACACACACACACACACAACTAGGGTACTAGGTACTGGCACCTGCGTGATACACTACCACAGTATGTGCAACATTAGATAAATACCCACTCTATCACACTCCCAGCCACACACTTACACACTAACATCTACACTCAAACCTACATCATTGCACCTACACTCAAACCTACATCATTGCACCTACACACTCAAACCTACACCATTGCACCTACACACTCACACCTACATCATTGCACCTACACTCAAACCTACATCATTGCACCTACACACTTAAACCTACATCATTGCACCTACACACTCAAACCTACACCATTGCACCTACACACTCACACCTACATCATTGCACCTACACTCACACCTACATCATTGCACCTACACACTCAAACCTACATCATTGCACCTACACTCAAACCTACACCATTGCACCTACACACTCAAACCTACACCATTGCACCTACACTCAAACCTACACCATTGCACCTACACACTCAAACCTACATCATTGCACCTACACACTCACACCTACACCATTGCACCTACACACTCACACCTACACCATTGCACCTACACACTCAAACCTACATCATTGCACCTACACACTCACACCTACACCATTGCACCTACACACTCACACCTACACCATTGCACCTACAGCTACACCATCACATCTAACCACACCTACATGTACAGTACTACTTCTTAACACATCCTATCACACTCAACAAATGGTGGTAAAATTTAGAGTAAATTTTTTTTCCGGATATGGTAGTATTATCTATATAGTTGCAACCTCATGTGAAAATAGACACATTCTCAAGCTACAGTGCATACTACCATACCACCACCCACATGCAACTTGCCCGTGGTGTGAAACGTGGAGATCTCGCATGATAATCGTCGTCTAGTCCGAGTCTTGACAGTACGCAGCAATGCTACTTACAAGACTCACATTAGTGGTGACGATTATCGTGCAAGACCGCCTGTTTCAAGCAGAACACATGTATCAAGTTGCAACTGGGCAGTAAGGTGTCACATTCATACACTATGTCCCCCACACCTTCATACTATGATCACATTCACACATACACTATATCCCCCACTATCACATTCACACATACACTATATCCCCCACTATCACATTCACACATACACTATATCCCCCACTATCACATTCACACATACACTATATCCCCCACTATCACATTCACACATACATTATTCCCACCTAAACCTACACACACATCTATGCCATCAGCCACAATGCAGAACTAAGCACTACTTTTACACAACTGCCATATCTAATATCTGGCAACATGCATACACCAGTACAATGTATGTACACACACATGTATGTACACACACACACACACACACACACACATGTATGTACACACACACACACACACACACACACACACACACACACACACACACACACACACAGCACTGCACACACACAGCACATGCATGTACACACACAGCACACATGTACACACACAGCACACATGTACACACACACAGCACACATGTACACACACACAGCACACATGTATGTACACACACAGCACACATGTACACACACACAGCACACATGTATGTACACACACAGCACACACACACACACACAGCACACATTTACACACACACACAGAGCACACATTTACACACACAGCACACATTTACACACACACACACACAGCACACCATACCACAATGGATATGCTTTGCATAGCAGTATAGTTATACAGCTCCAGCTCTCCATCTGCCTGCTCCCTTCTCTAAAATTATTTACAGTATTACACACATCTTCTCCCCTCCCCCTCCCCCTCATAATCAGAAAACTAACTACACTTGAGGCCACTTACTGTCTGAAGTATTCTTCCATCACTTCTGACTGCCGGTGTTGGCCATGGATACGCTTAGTGTGCATCTATTGGAAAGCGCTCGTCTCATTATTATGACAATGCACTAAGCCGTCTCACTATAACTATAGCTAGGTACGTTACCTGGTAGTGTTGGGAATAAATGCTAAGCAGAGTTTCGCGTGGGATGCTTGATGTTAGAATGGTGGGTGAACCTTGAAAAACAAAACAAACTATCCAGCACTAACTTTGGGTGCTCTTCAGAAAGAACTTTGATACAGGGTCTTCGTAGACCGTGAGCGCCAATTGTTGCTATAATCTTGTCATACGTTTCTAAACGCATCATCTTACGCCTTCCCGCCAGATAAATACGTCACCATGTTGTGTCATTACAATGTTATAACTATTCGTTCTCTCTTAGCACCAAACACTTCTTTAGTAAATATTAAAATTAACGAGTGTGCACGATTTGAGGAAAGAACCCTGGCTACACGATAGTTCAGAACCTGTACATGTAAACAACCGGAATGCTTGGCATATCAACACCGATTTTCCAAAGATCTATCATGTGTCCTCCGTAATCTGACATACGTCAATACACGTCCGCTTTCGAGTGACGAATAGGGTCTATAAATATTTCCACAATAAATCATGTGACTCACAAAATGGGTATTATGCACAACAATAAACATCACAGTCAGGCATCTCCATTGTGCCTAATATTGCAGTAGCATTGCCATGCTGGACTGCAATGGAGAGCCTTTCATCCCCCCCCCCCCCCCCCCCCCCCCCCCCCCCCACACTTGTAACCGCAGCGGTGCTTTCCCCCGGAGCCGCTCCCCTATTCCACCCTCTACATGGCCTCGCAACCGCAAACTCAGATGTTCAAAACCACCACTCAGCGTTTTTATCTCATTTATAGTTTGCGACTTCCCCCGCATGTAGGTTACACTCTCATCAGCCATGTATGTGTGACACCCAAACAAAAGACTTGTACGAGGTAATATCGAAAAGATAAATTATTATAATTAAGCTTTATTGTTGTATCACATGATTTACGTGCAGTTGTGGTTTTTGGTCAATGGACTTCGTAGCAGGATGGTTTGGCGGTAAGTACCCTGACCTAGAGATGTTGGAGCACCGTAGCTTACCAGCCAAGTGGATTTACGGGCTTAGGGGTCTGCGGGTACATACGCGCTCTAAAAGGGCGGACCTGACTAATTTTAACTACCGTCGCTAGCGCCATAGATTATATAATCTATGCCAGCCCGTAGTGGAATTCTACTTAGGCCTACTTCAGGCGTATCGTCTTAAACCACAACAAAGTTTCCTATTTTCGAAGTCTTCTAATCGTTTCTCTCGATTTCGAAGGTGTCGCCGGTCTGGTTGTGGGGCATCCGTTCGACACACTGAAGGTACGGACCCGTCAATGCAGCAGAGCATGTTGTGCAGCATTGCAATTCGACATTGAAGTGTGCCGCATGTTTCAATTGTACATGTATTGTACCGTGCATGTGGAAAGTTTGTAAAGCCAGATGTATAGGCATTTTGTGTGCGTTTTTATTTGGGGGAAGAAGGAAGGAGACATGGTTTTATGGGGGATGTGCATGTGTGTGTAGTGAAAGTAGGCTGATGTATGTATATGTGTGTGTAGTGAAAGTAGGCTGATGTATGTATATGTGTGTGGGTTGTGTGTAGTGAAAGTAGGCTGATGTATGTATATGTGTGGTGTGTGCCTATGGTGGAGTTAACATGGTTGTAATTTGTTGTAGGTTAGGTTGCAAACTGACACTGCTGGGAAGTACAGAGGAGCAGTTCAGTGCTTCAGGCACATTGTGCAAAGCGAAGGCGTGAGTTCAGTGTTAATATATGTGACCACATGACACACACACACACACATGAAACATGCATGCACACATACACACACATATGCACACACATGAAACACGCATGCACACACATGAAACACACACACACATACGCACACATGAAACACACACACATGAAACACGCATGCACACACATGAAACACACACACATACGCACACATGAAACACACACATACACATGAAATGCAACACACACACACACACACACACACACACAATACACATGTAACCTATGCATGCACGCATATGCAGGCCCGGGCCCTGTACAAGGGAATGGCCTCGCCCATGGTGGGAATGGCCGCCATCAACGCCATCGTGTTTGGAGTCCAGGGCTCGACCATGCGCTGGCTCAGCTCTGGCAGCAGCCATAGCAGGTCGGTGCACTCCTTCGTCGCTGGGGCAACAGCGGGAGGCGTCCAGAGCCTCATCTGCTGTCCAATGGAACTGGTAAAGGCAAGGCTACAGGTCCAGGGGGACTCTGCCCTGAGAGACCACAGCAGAGGGTCACCCAACTACACGGGACCTTGGGACGCCGTGAAGAAGATATACAGTGCTGAAGGGATCAGAGGCCTAGGGAAAGGGATGACCATCACCCTTTGGAGGGAGGTGCCCGCCTTTGGCCTGTACTTTGGCACATACGACCTGCTGTGCAGGCAGTTGGTACGAAACGGGGGAGCGGTCCACGACCTCCCTGCCCTGTGGCTGTGCGTGGCCGGGGGACTCAGTGGTGTCGCCTCCTGGTGCATAACCTACCCTTTTGATTTCATCAAGTCCAGGATACAGACCGACGGGGTCCATGGTCCACCTCAGTACATGGGGATCATAGACTGCTGCAGGAAGAGCTACGCCTTGGGGAAGCTTAGGATTTTCTTCAAAGGATTCAATGCAACTCTGTTGAGAGCCTTTCCTGTGAACGGTGTGACCTTTACCACCGTTGCGATCATACTCAGATACTTCAGAAGAGATGAAGAAGGGAAATAGCTGTGAAGGTCATTGTTTCGTGGTTGTTTGTCGGAAAAAGAGAAAGTGTTATTTATTTGCCCCTGCACACAGGAGCCATTGCATTTTGTTTTGTGGTATGTCTGGTTGTTCTATGTGCTCAGCAATGCATGGATGTGTGAACAGGATATTATCAGATTTCATCCCACCTTCATTCTATGTATCAGCGCATGCGCATTCATCAGTGGGCAGAATATTGGGTATGTCTGGGCTACAGAATCAATCGGAGTTAACTTCTCATGAGGTTCCTTTTGAAGCAGCTATGACAGCATTAACACCTATACCTGACAACCAACAAAAAAAATCCATTGCAAGGTAATGGGGTCAAAGTTTAGTATTTGACCTGCATAACATCATTGTTTCCATTGTTCCATGTCTGGGCCTTCTGTCCTTCGTCATGACAAAAAATCCATTGCAAGGTGATGGGGTCAAAGTTTAATATTTGACCCATACATGACATTGCATAACATCATTGTTTCCATTGTTCCATGTCTGCCTTCGTCATGACATACAGTACTGTCAGATTGAGGTGTTAAGATTTCATTGATCATATGCCACAACTTTGTACTAGTGCCGCCACACTTCTGTCCTCCTGCCTCTCTTTTTTTATCGTGTGTGGAATGTGCAGCTGTGCAGAAGTGACCATAGTTGGCTGTGCTTGGCCCTGCAGCCATCCATCTCTCGCTCTTTTGGGCTATTCCATTTAATGATCCATACAGGAAAGTAGGAGGGAAACCACGATAATCCCCCTGGACAATTAATGAATCCCCCTGGCGGATAACTAATTGCCCTCCGTCCGGATCCCTCTGTAAGGTCATTAAAATGGGATAGCCCAACAGTGCAACCTTATGGTGGTGCACAGAAATGAGGCCAACATAAAGTGGCCACTACGCGGATCGTGCAATAACCCACATCCTTCCAAAGTCCCACTCCATCATGGAATAATTAAAATGAAATGTCACTTGGATGTGAATTAATAAACCCACACACCAAATAGTTTCTTTTTCTTTCTTCATTCTCAATTGGACGTGTCTTTTATTCTGTTGGGTCTTTACCATATATTTATGCAATAATTATTATTGTACAGCGAACTACCCAAATGTCCATTCTGTGGCAAAGATCAAGATGCATCCGGGCCTGTAGATCGAATGACGATTTCATTTAACAACACAACGCTATTCGAGATGTTGTCTATTGCATGGCATCTCAGTCAACACTTGACCCAGTCCTTGAAAAACCACACGTCCTGCCTGGAAACCAGCAGAAGCCTTGTCCAAACTTAATTGGCTTGTCATCTCAGTAGTACGCCCTACTCAGTCCCACCTTGTCACATACGACCACACCGAGTCGCAGTAACTGTGCACTGCACATTGGCGGGACGGGCAGAAGAGAGCCAAGTATGAAGAGAAGCTACCAACACAGAATGTAATGTTTGTTCCACTTGATTGGCAAGGGATGGATACTGTTTCGTCTGCAGGAACCAGGAGATTGAAGAGGTTAATAGCATCTATGATGTAATGACTAGAGGCCAAGTCTGGGGAAGAGGAGCTAGATATGCTGCTAGCATTGGTTTTGCAGAAACTAGTTTCCTGCGTGGATGCTGATGATGAATGCACAGACCTCTCCTACCAGGCATGGTGCCTTGATGATGGTGCCTTAGCTGAAAACCGTCCAGCTGTGCTGAGTCATGCACATCATTGAAGAGTTGGGACTGGCTGCTCTGGGCCTTTACATCAACTTTGCCAGACTGATGTGAGCTTTTCAGCAGTAAAAGCAACACCTCTTTCCCACCAACTGTGAAATGCTCCCTTCTACCAAACCTTGACATTCTTGGTGCACCTGTTGGCGACTACTTACACTGTTCCAGATTTATTGCAGACAAGTGTGCTGAATACAAGGAACTGCTCTCTCAAGTATGGTGGATGTGACTTCCAGGTGGCATTCCCGCATGTGTGGAGGATTTTGCAGGATGATTCACCTGGCAAGGGTCACTCCTCCTACTTTGGCTTTAGATGCTCTAGTGATCTTTGATGAAGAAGTAAGGAAGTGTTAGTGTTTTGTGCTCTTCACAACCATTGTAGCCTCAGGTGGTGCCTGGAATCAGGTTCAGCTTTGGTTTGAGGTTCAGAGGCTTAGGCCTTCATTCTCTTCTTGCCATGCTGCTGCCACCTTCATTGCCTCGCTTTCTTCATCAGGCCTGGGCCATGCAAGTAATCACCATCGTCAGCAAGCAGTCACATCCAAGGTCTCCTTACATCACACAATCATGGCCCTGACTTTTCCCACTCCTCAGAGAGAGCTGTCCAGCAAGATTGATGAGAACGTGTTCAAATCTTTGTTTGGGACATCCTCCACAGTTGACAAAGCTCGACTCCTCCTGTCCCTATATGCAGCTTCATGGCTATCTGTGGCCCCTTTCATGGGCCCAGGTTTCCACCTGGAGTCCAATGAGTTTCAGACTGGAAGTGAAGTGGTGGTTAGGCATGGGAACTTCTGGTAGGACTGTGTGCCCCTTCTGCACGGAAGTTGCTCTTGATCCCCTTGGTCACCATGTTATGACCTGCAGGCATGGGGGAGATGTGGTAGTCACAATCACTTGCGTGATGTGGTAGTGGATTTCTTTCAGCAAGCTCAGAAACTAGTTTCCAGCGTGGCATTCCGCTTGGTCAATGTCAGAGTGCCATCTTGAAAGAATCATGCTGAATGGCTGTGCAGCATCTGAGGCAGCAGAGACCCGCAAGCCTCTCTCCAATGGTCCTAAATGCCAGGAAGTGGGGTGGTCTTGCATTCCCTTGGCAGTGGAGACTTTCGGCAATTGGGGTAAGGAGGTTCCCCTTGCCTTCTCTAGGTTGGCATCCTACTTGGGCATCCATATGGGTGTGTTGTTGTTATAACTGTAATTACTGTCATTGCATGAATACAATGCCCTCATTCTACAATCTGCAATATGTGCCTAAGATGGGCAAGGTCTAACCATCAATAGAATTGGAATGCTATGCAGCAAGCACAGCTCAGCTTGAGTAGGGGTGGACCCACCTTACAAGGCCCGAATCCTCTCTGTTTCTGCCCCTCATGCGGGTTCTTGGGTCTCTGCTGTCCCTTCCATTGGCCAGGCTCTACATCTCAACCCTGCTGAATGTCAGGTTGCTCTCAGATGGTGGTTAGGTCTTGATACTTCAGGAGGTTTCCTGTGTCCCCTTTGTCCTGACATTGTTCTCGACCCTCTAGGTCATCTTGCAGACGTGGTGGGGATGTGGTTGTATGGCCCAACGATTTGCGTGACATCTTTACCAATTTTTGTTGTCGTGCCCATCTATAAGTGAGAGTTGAAGTAGAGTAAGGCTTATCCAGAGACCATAACAACTCTCGCCCTGCAAACATCCTAGTTCAGGATTGGGACAGAGGCATGCCAGCTGGCTTTGATGTCACGGTCACCTCACCCCTTACCCCTGTCACCCTGAATGAGGCTAGTGTATCTGTGGGCACTGCAGCCCACGCAGCTGAAATAAGGAAGCATGCAGCCAATGACAGAAGGTGTCAGGACTTGGGGTGGACATGTGTCCCCCTAGCCGTAAAGACCTATGGCAACCGGGGGGAAAGAGGCCCATAGTGTTTTCTCTTGCCTTGCATCTCTGCTTTCCGTCAGCCAGTCTATCTCCAAACCACAAATAGTCAACAAAATATTCAATATCTTTAGTCTATCTGTGGCAAGGGCCATCATGGAAAGGGAGTTGGTCCATGGGTAATTTGATGTCCTGCTTCTAGTTGAACTGTAGGCTTGTTTTAATGTAGTATTGCTTATATAATGTATTTCTGTAATGTTTTTTTGATTAATTATTATTAATAAAAATATCCTTTATTGCTTCCCGGATTGCCATCACTACAAAAAAAACCAAAGTCGATGATCCTGTCCAACTTGTATGGCAAACTTGGTATCATCCTCGTCCGGTCTAATGCCAAAGCCATACTGATGAGATCCCTGAAGCCGGCTACTGGAGATTGTTTCTCTGGGAACATTTAATTCTATACGTAATGTTAAATGTTATGTTTGTAGTTATTGTGATTACGTGTATAAATAATACAACTAATATCCGAGCAAGAAAATCTGTACGGACCCCATCATCCAATATTGTAGAGTTTAAAATGAAGATTAAGAATCTGTTTTCAAAATTAAAATCGGACTTTAAAGAAAAAAGATATGATGGATTGAAAAAGGGGGCGTAGGGGGTGGTACCCCCTGCTAAAATTGAATTTAAAAATATTTAAAGCGAATTCATGTGTTTTTTTATCTTTCTTCTTTCACTTCAAATTCACGCGGGAGTTGCATGAATCTATTTCTCTCAGCAAAAGAATTTCACTGATATCACACACGCAATCGCTAGACACTCACAAACTCGGCAGCAAACGATTTTAACATTTAACCCCCTAGTGGCAGCTTTAATAATTAACCAATGCAGGAATCGGAGCCCCCTCCAGATAAAAGGCAGCGACTCCTGTGCACGAGCGCAGCAAGTGCGGCTTGTAGTACAACTACAGGGATACCCGTTGGCGTTGCACTGCATGAATCCATTGCCATAGCGTGCGTCCCTAGTGTATCAGATCAAAACCAGTTGTTGCCTAAGCCGTTATGTCTGGGGTATTTGCCTGATGTACCTGCACCGTTCGTTCACAACTGGGCATTTGCAGCTCATGGAGTGCAGAATTTATGTATTCATTGTTATTTCAGTGCTAATTGTGGTTACGCGTGAGTGAGAAAGGGGCGTAGGGGGGTGGTGGTACCCTCATTAAGAAATCTGATGATGGGTGTTTAAGAAATATTTTTTGCCCCCCCCCCTCGCTAATATCATTGATTTATATGGGACAGTTTCCGCAATGTCCTATGTTTTATAACATTATAACTATAAAAATGCTCTGCGCGTGAATCGTCGTAGCGTCCGAACGGTTAATGCTATCGACTTCCTATTTTCACCACATGATGCCACACCATCTCTCCATGGATGAATCGAATATTGTCTCTTAGCTCCACTCCCTGAGGAAAATACAAGAGGTCTTACCTCCAGGGGTTCGAAACACGAGTATTTCCCTGCAGGAGTGTCGGCATTGCCTCAAATTCGGTTTCCAGTTAGAGAAGCTCTTGAGGTACTTAAATGTCCTTTTCGTTAATTTTTACTTCAACAGGTGATAAGATATATGCTTTCTAAGTTAAAGCACATTTCCCGCTAGTTTCGCGGGTCGGGTCTAATACATAATTATAATATTATATATTAGACCCGACCCGCGAAACTACGAAATGTGCTTTAACTTAGAAAGCAAATATCTTATCACCTGTTGAAGTAAAAATTAACGAAAAGGATATTTAAGTACCTCAAGAGCTTCTCTAACTGGAAACCGAATTTGAGGCAATGCCGACACTCCTGCAGGGAAATACTCGTGTTTCGAACCCCTGGAGGTAAGACCTCTTGTATTTTCCTCAGGGAGTGGAGCTAAGAGACAATATTCGATTCATTCATGGAGAGATGGTGTGGCATCATGTGGTGAAAATAGGAAGTCGATAGCATTAACCGTTCGGACGCTACGACGATTCACGCGCAGAGCATTTTTATAGTTATAATGTTATAAAACATAGGACAAACTGTCCCATATTATATAATAAAAATACATAAAATAATGCAACATTGTGTACGTGTAATTATTCCTGTATGCATTAGTATGTTTATAATGTATTATGTATTTCATTATATGTTGCAATTACATATGTTAACATAACTAATAATAGTATTGACTGCGTACAACCCTCAGTCACATCAGTTCCTGTTACAGAGACTATCTGTGGCTATCCAGAGGCAATACCGTATCTGTGTTGGGAAGCTTTGGCCCAATGCCTGGCCTATGTTTGTTTCGTCAGTGTTAATTTATTCTCATTCGTAGAGGTTAACGTGTAAATAGTAATGAGGCAAAATGCCCAGGCGTTGCTGGCCCATTCTTTGCCTGCAAATAGCACTTGAAGTTACGGAGTAGGCCTAGATACATTTCAATACCTGTTACACCGCCAGTTTAGTATGCATGCAACTTGCCGCTTCAGCTTCAGTAGTGTTAAGAGGAGCGATAATGACGAAGAAATTTAGATTCAAAACGGTCTTCTAATTTATTATCGAAAACGTTGCCCATCGAACGCCTGTAAATTTACCAGAATAGAAAAAAGCTTTGGAAATTTCTGGGCGTAATGCGAACGATATTAACAGTGGCCCGCCCCCTAAATTGCGCTATTTATACACACATGCAATACGTCATAACAGAACGCAGTGTAAACTGTGACCATCGATGAGTCACCCCATTCAAAAAATTAGTGGGAGCGTGCCGTAAGGACACTAAACGATCATCTTCTGAAATGACGTGATGCTCATTATAGGCGTGACGCAATATTGACAGCTCTTCAAAGACAAAGCCACGCCAGCAGCCTGGGAACGGGACGCTTGATCACGCGATGAGCGAAGCGGTTGGGGTGGGTGGTAGTATTTGTGCGTGTCATTTTGGTCTGTAAAGCATCAACCGATACTAATGAGCTATTACAGAACGGAGCAGGATGGAAGACTTCGTTGCAGGGTGGTTTGGTGGTAAGTAGATAGGCACCTAATTAACCCGTGACCGATATGTATACCATTTTTTCACGCACCTCTGCGTTTCACTGTTTTCAATGCATCGCATAATATATATGTCACTGCGTAGCGTTTAAAAATAAAGTTCTTTGTGGTGATTTATGTATTTTCGTCCTACACAGGCGCTGCTGGTTTGGTCGTGGGTCACCCATTCGATACGGTTAAGGTATGACGTGTGAACCCATCCTATCGATCTGTCGTTTGTGTCATGGTTACCGCAACATTAGGTTATAGCTTCACGGGACGCATGGGGTTAATCACTTCACGTCGATTACAGGCACGGCTCCAGACGGAAGGGATTACGGCCAGCAAGGTGCGCTACAAGGGGACGGTCCACTGCTTTGCTCACATCATAAGAAGCGAAGGGGTAAGAGAAGTTGGCCAGTGTTGAAAACCCGATGGTTCAAGAACCATGTTTTAATGTTTTGATGATGTTCACAAACATGCACACCTGCACATACACATGTACACACACTCTCACACACATACACATGTACACACTCACACACATACACATGTACACACTCTCACACACATACACATGCACAACACACACACACACACTCTCTCATACATTTGGCCAACACACACACACACCACACACACACACACACACACACACACACACATACGCACACATTTTTAAAAATGTAGCTTTTTTCCCTGTACAAGGGAATGGCCTCCCCCATGATTGGCATGGCGGCTATCAACGCCATCGTGTTTGGGGTTCAGGGCAACCTCATGCGACGCATGCAGTCCGACGACCACACCCCCATGTGGGTCAAGTCCTCCCTCTCTGGAATGGCCGCCGGAGCAGTCCAGAGCTTCATCTGCTGCCCTGTGGAACTCTTCAAACTCAGACGTCAGATCCAGGAGGACCACGTGGGCGTGCCCGTGTTTGGTCACCATGGCGACACACCCACCACCACCACCACCTCCGGCAGCAAGCACAGCCTCCTGCACATTGCGGGAGCCATCTATCGTAAGGAAGGTGGGCGTGGTTTCTTCAAGGGTCTGACAGCCACTCTGTGGAGGGAGGTGCCCTCCTTTGGGGCTTATTTTGCCACCTACGACCTGGCATGCCAGACGATGCTCCAGGAGGACCAGAGCATACACGACCTCTCACCTATCTTTGTTTGCCTCGCTGGAGGCCTGAGTGGAATAGCGGCGTGGCTCGTCACTTACCCGGTGGACCTGGTCAAGTCCCGGATCCAGATTGACGGGGTGGATGGCCCGCCCCGGTACCGGAACATGTTGGATTGCTTCAGGAAGACGTACCAGGAGAGCAGGACGATACGTGTGTTCTTCAAAGGGTTAAATTCGACCCTCATTCGGGCGTTTCCTGTGAATGCAGTAACATTTGCCACCGTAACTTTGATCCTTAGGCAATGGAGAAAAGAAGAGGAGTGAACATAGTATTATATTATATTTTGACAGAATGGTATATTTATTATAATTTATTTTTACTTTAAAAAGAAGACTCGGTACGGAACAGTGGGCATTTGTGGTCAAGTTACACTCTATTGCGTAACTTTTTCGAAGGTCACTGTCAGGTAACGTCCCTCTGTTTTGCAGCGTGCCTAATTATTTTTATTTCCGCGGCACGTGCTGACAATAAGGTAACGAGAATTTTGGCTTGCTTCACATATTGCGCATCACGCATGTTGAGGAGTAGTGTAGAGATCTAATAGATGTGGCTACCACGTGATGCTTATTAGCACGGTATTGCAGGTTATATAGCTCACATCATCATCTATATCGTATACACTCACTCACTGTACCACACTCAATTGCAGGTAGGCGCCATTAATGTTTCGTGCACAAATGAATGTTTCCTTCCCTTGCTGTGCATGTGTGTGTGAGTTTGTAACTGCCTAAGCTTGAGCTACGTGGCCAACTTTTCGAAAGAGTTACGCAATTAATAGAATGTAAATTGTGGCTTACACATCGTTTTTTAGTTCAAGCACTTTGTTCTGCTGACGGTCTGTAAAATACCCTGTTCCGAGCCGGAACAGGGTATTTTCTATTTTCTTGGCTGCATTTAATTTGGGCTAGCTTAATATTTCACCAGCTTTTCATTAGTTTGAAGGTAGAAAAATCTACCCATCTTGCATGTGCCATTATAAAGGTCCATGGGACTCGTGTGTAATATCAACAAACGAGAAAGATGAGCATTCGCATTTGGTGTTGCATGCATTTATTATCGCGAGTTCACAACCTCTGAATTGCCAGATGACCTGCTCACTGCTCAAGCTATCATGGTAGTGCATCAATATTGCCGTTTTCCAAGATGGTGGTTACGTCCAACCAATTGGAAGGGCACATATGCATGAGAAGGCGAGCAGTATTTTGGGAGTGAATGAGGAAACGACAAGTATTTCCCCTCCAATGCCCACAAACATCCCTAGTGGAACCCATCATCAACATGGCAACTGTACTACACAACTTCAGCACACTCCCAGCTTCTGTTAGCCACACAGCAAAAAACACGACATCAGATGCCATCAAAATACTTGATAACAGGGGTCATTAATAAAACTGATCATGTGACATGGATATATATATATATAATTTTATCATACACAAAAAACGAAGTGCTGAGAGTCATATATGTTGGGATGAGATTAGATCATGGGAATCTGCAACGCTCTAGTGCCTTATAGGGTCTTGAGTTTCGACACAATACACACCCTTATGGTTTGGTCAAAAGAGCATGATGTCAGCAGTCCTTCCTAAAGGTGTGTGTGATGGCAATGGAAAGACAAGGAAGGGTGGATTAGAGGCAAGGAAGGATGGATTAGAGGCAAGGGAGGGTGGATTAGAGGCAAGGAAGGGTTGATTAGAGGCAAGGGAGGGTGGATTAGAGGCAAGGAAGGATGGATTAGAGGCAAGGGAGGGTGGATTAGAGGCAAGGAAGGGTGGATTAGAGGCAAGGGAGGGTGGATTAGAGGCAAGGAAGGATGGATTAGAGGCAAGGGAGGGTGGATTAGAGGCAAGGAAGGATGGATTAGAGGCAAGGGAGGGTGGATTAGAGACAAGAGAGGGTGGATTAGAGGCAAGGGAGGGTGGATTAGAGACAAGGGAGGGTAGATTAGAGACAAGGGAGGGTGGATTAGAGACAAGGGAGGGTGGATTAGAGACAAGGGAGGGTAGATTAGAGACAAGGGAGGGTGGATTAGAGACAAGGGAGGGTGGATTAGAGACAAGGGAGGGTGGATTAGAGACAAGGAGGGTGGATTAGAGGCAAGGGAGGGTGGATTAGAGGCAAGGGAGCGTGCATTAGAGTAGTGGGATTGGCAATTACACAGCCTATTTAAAAGTCAACAGACGATACAAAATCAATAACTTTCCACAATACGCCCTCTATGTGTCTGTGTGTGTTCTGCTGCACTGTACACAGCATGTCACACATCTATTTTGTTTTCCAATAAAGAAAGCTGTATTTACACACTTCACCACTAAAGGAAGTGATGTCAGTTCTCACAAAATATTGTATGACTACCTCAACTCCTTTTCATGCTTAGCCACATTGTAGAGGTAGTAAAGATATGTCAAAACCCAAGTTATTGGGTCTCTCACCTAACACTTTCAACTACAATTAGACCTTTTATCATAAACCTTTGTTCAAAATGTGTGCTCAAAATCAAAACATCAGCATAACTATAGCCTGATATGGAGTAGTGTTTGTTTAAACCTAGCAAAACAAGCATCCCTCATATATTACATAATAACTTCACAACCCACAGAGGTCCTCACCCAATTTTTACTAACTCTAGTTTGCAAGAGTCTGATGAAGCCAGTACAAATTTTGTGATTGGAGGCAATGGCACTTTGTTTTAAACTCAAATACAATTTGCAAATCATGAAACGACAATATCCTTATGACAGATTGATAACCATTAATAATTATGATGTAGAAGTGTGCTATATAGATTTTCCCCAATCTTGATCCTTAAACAATCTACAAGTGGAAACGCCTACCTTTTGAACAAACGTTATGATAAAAGGTCAAAATTTCAATTAATTGTAGTCAGAAAGTGTTTGAGGTGAGAGACCCAATAACTTGACTTTGAGGTACCTTATCAGCATTCCAGTCAAAGCTGCAAATAGGCTGAGTAGAGAGGGTAACATTTTGGACCAAAGAGACCGTTCCCATGACACCAACGTTCTGTTTATCTTCATCATCTGCTTTGACTCTGGAGCTTGGATATGAGCTGCAGGCAGGAAGCATTACATCACCAACTCAAATACCCCCAAACTGTCGACTACCCCTCCTTCCCTACACTCATAAGGACACCACCTGCACAGTTCTGATGCCAAAAATGAACCATACAGTGTAAAGCATGGTGCCCAGGGGGAAGGCATGGCAGGAGCCATGGGCACATTGTTTCAAGCTGAGATCCAACCAATTTTCATGCATGTCTAAACATGGGGGTGTGGCTTTTCAAAGGATTTTTTTTGTTTTGTTTTGTTGTTGTCTGCACAACATTGTCAAAAGATTTTAATATCACTAAAAGGCATGCAGGAGTGGAGTGTAGCATTCTGAATATGATTAGGGATTTTCATATGTACTGTCTAAAACAACACAGGATCAATGTGACAGCCTTACCACTGTTTGTCTCAGTTAATAAAAGTTTTGTTCATGTCTTTTTTAATGGTATGAGATTTCCAACCCAATTTCTGCTCATATCATACACAACCATCATTTGTCTGTAATGAATATGTTTTACTTTGTCCACAACATGCTAGATATACTGGATATATATAACGCTTTCAGAGCATTATATTAAAGTTCAACGTCATTTAACTATACATTCATTATTTTTGTTATAAGATATTATGATAGCTTTCAGAGCATTATATTGAAGTTTAGCAATACTGCCTGT
>JABACO010000019.1:5149949-5160090 GCA_013339895.1 Ephydatia muelleri | reverse complement strand
ATCTTATCACCTGTTGAAGTAAAAATTAACGAAAAGGATATTTAAGTACCTCAAGAGCTTCTCTAACTGGAAACCGAATTTGAGGCAATGCCGACACTCCTGCAGGGAAATACTCGTGTTTCGAACCCTGGAGGTAAGACCTCTTGTATTTTCCTCAGGGAGTGGAGCTAAGAGACAATATTCGATTCATTCATGGAGAGATGGTGTGGCATCATGTGGTGAAAATAGGAAGTCGATAGCATTAACCGTTCGGACGCTACGACCGATTCACGCGCAGAGCATTTTTATAGTTATAATGTTATAAAACATAGGACAAACTGTCCCATATTATATAATAAAAATACATAAAATAATGCAACATTGTGTACGTGTAATTATTCCTGTATGCATTAGTATGTTTATAATGTATTATGTATTTCATTATATGTTGCAATTACATATGTTAACATAACTAATAATAGTATTGACTGCGTACAACCCTCAGTCACATCAGTTCCTGTTACAGAGACTATCTGTGGCTATCCAGAGGCATACCGTATCTGTGTTGGGAAGCTTTGGGCCAATGCCTGGCCTATGTTTGTTCGTCAGTGTTAATTTATTCTCATTCGTAGAGGTTACGTGTAAATAGTAATGAGGCAAAATGCCCAGGGCGTTGCTGGCCCATTCTTTGCCTGCAAATAGCACTTGAAGTTACGGAGTAGGCCTATATACATTTCAATACTGTTACACAATTTACAAAACCAACGCCAGTTTAGTATGCATGCACTTGCCGCTTCAGCTTCAGTAGTGTTAAAAGGAGCGATAATGACGAAGAATTGAGATTCAAACGGTCTTCTAATTTATTATCGAAAAACGTTGCCCATCGAACGCCCTGTAAATTTACCAGAATAGAAAAAAGCTTTGGAAATTTCTGGGGCGTAATGCGAACGATATTAACAGTGGCCCGCCCCTAAATTGCGCTATTTATACACACATGCAATACGTCAGAACAGAACGCAGTGTAAACTGTGACCATCGATGAGTCACCCCATTCAAAAAATTAGTGGGAGCGTGCCGTAAGGACACTAAACGATCATCTTCTGAAATGACGTGATGCTCATTATAGGCGTGACGCAATATTGACAGCTCTTCAAAGACAAAGCCACGCCAGCAGCCTGGGAACGGGACGCTTGATCAACGCGATGAGCGAAGCGGTTGGGGTGGGTGGTAGTATTTGTGCGTGTCATTTTGGTCTGTAAAGCATCAACCGATACTAATGAGCTATTACAGAACGGAGCAGGATGGAAGACTTCGTTGCAGGGTGGTTTGGTGGTAAGTAGATAGGCACCTAATTAACCCGTGACCGATAGGTATACCATTTTTCACGCACCTCTGCGTTTCACACTGTTTTCAATGCATCGCATAATATTATGTCACTGCGTAGCGTTTAAAAATAAAGTTCTTGTGGTGATTTATGTATTTTCGTCCTACACAGGCGCTGCTGGTTTGGTCGTGGGTCACCCATTCGATACGGTTAAGGTATGACGTGTGAACCCATCCTATCGATCTGTCGTTTGTGTCATGGTTACCGCAACATTAGGTTATAGCTTCACGGGACGCATGGGGGTTAATCACTTCACGTCGATTACAGGCACGGCTCCAGACGGAAGGGATTACGGCCAGCAAGGTGCGCTACAAGGGGACGGTCCACTGCTTTGCTCACATCATAAGAAGCGAAGGGGTAAGAGAAGTTGGCCAGTGTTGAAAACCCGATGGTTCAAGAACCATGTTTTAATGTTTTGATGATGTTCACAAACATGCACACCTGCACATACACATGTACACACACTCTCACACACATACACATGTACACACTCACACACATACACATGTACACACTCTCACACACATACACATGCACAACACACACACACACACTCTCTCATACATTTGGCCAACACACACACACACCACACACACACACACACACACACACACACACATACGCACACATTTTTAAAATGTAGCTTTTTTCCCTGTACAAGGGAATGGCCTCCCCCATGATTGGCATGGCGGCTATCAACGCCATCGTGTTTGGGGTTCAGGGCAACCTCATGCGACGCATGCAGTCCGACGACCACACCCCCATGTGGGTCAAGTCCTCCCTCTCTGGAATGGCCGCCGGAGCAGTCCAGAGCTTCATCTGCTGCCCTGTGGAACTCTTCAAACTCAGACGTCAGATCCAGGAGGACCACGTGGGCGTGCCCGTGTTTGGTCACCATGGCGACACACCCACCACCACCACCACCTCCGGCAGCAAGCACAGCCTCCTGCACATTGCGGGAGCCATCTATCGTAAGGAGGTGGGGCGTGGTTTCTTCAAGGGTCTGACAGCCACTCTGTGGAGGGAGGTGCCCTCCTTTGGGGCTTATTTTGCCACCTACGACCTGGCATGCCAGACGATGCTCCAGGAGGACCAGAGCATACACGACCTCTCACCTATCTTTGTTTGCCTCGCTGGAGGCCTGAGTGGAATAGCGGCGTGGCTCGTCACTTACCCGGTGGACCTGGTCAAGTCCCGGATCCAGATTGACGGGGTGGATGGCCCGCCCCGGTACCGGAACATGTTGGATTGCTTCAGGAAGACGTACCAGGAGAGCAGGACGATACGTGTGTTCTTCAAAGGGTTAAATTCGACCCTCATTCGGGCGTTTCCTGTGAATGCAGTAACATTTGCCACCGTAACTTTGATCCTTAGGCAATGGAGAAAAGAAGAGGAGGTGAACATAGTATTATATTATATTTTGACAGAATGGTATATTTATTATAATTTATTTTTACTTTAAAAAGAAGACTCGGTACGGAACAGTGGGCATTTGTGGTCAAGTTACACTCTATTGCGTACTTTTTCGAAGGTCACTGTCAGGTAACGTCCCTCTGTTTTGCAGCGTGCCTAATTATTTTTATTTCCGCGGCACGTGCTGACAATAAGGTAACGAGAATTTTGGCTTGCTTCACATATTGCGCATCACGCATGTTGAGGAGTAGTGTAGAGATCTAATAGATGTGGCTACCACGTGATGCTTATTAGCACGGTATTGCAGGTTATATAGCTCACATCATCATCTATATCGTATACACTCACTCACTGTACCACACTCAATTGCAGGTAGGCGCCATTAATGTTTCGTGCACAAATGAATGTTTCCTTCCCTTGCTGTGCATGTGTGTGTGAGTTTGTAACTGCCTAAGCTTGAGCTACGTGGCCAACTTTTCGAAAGAGTTACGCAATTAATAGAATGTAAATTGTGGCTTACACATCGTTTTTTAGTTCAAGCACTTTGTTCTGCTGACGGTCTGTAAAATACCCTGTTCCGAGCCGGAACAGGGTATTTTCTATTTTCTTGGCTGCATTTAATTTGGGCTAGCTTAATATTTCACCAGCTTTTCATTAGTTTGAAGGTAGAAAAATCTACCCATCTTGCATGTGCCATTATAAAGGTCCATGGGACTCGTGTGTAATATCAACAAACGAGAAAGATGAGCATTCGCATTTGGTGTTGCATGCATTTATTATCGCGAGTTCACAACCTCTGAATTGCCATATGACCTGCTCACTGCTCAAGCTATCATGGTAGTGCATCAATATTGCCGTTTTCCAAGATGGTGGTTACGTCCAACCAATTGGAAGGGCACATATGCATGAGAAGGCGAGCAGTATTTTGGGGAGTGAATGAGGAAACGACAAGTATTTCCCCTCCAATGCCCACAAACATCCCTAGTGGAACCCATCATCAACATGGCAACTGTACTACACAACTTCAGCACACTCCCAGCTTCTGTTAGCCACACAGCAAAAAAACACGACATCAGATGCCATCAAAATACTTGATAACAGGGGTCATTAATAAAACTGATCATGTGACATGGATATATATATATAATTTTATCATACACAAAAAACGAAGTGCTGAGAGTCATATATGTTGGGATGAGATTAGATCATGGGAATCTGCAACGCTCTAGTGCCTTATAGGGTCTTGAGTTTCGACACAATACACACCCTTATGGTTTGGTCAAAAGAGCATGATGTCAGCAGTCCTTCCTAAAGGTGTGTGTGATGGCAATGGAAAGACAAGGAAGGGTGGATTAGAGGCAAGGAAGGATGGATTAGAGGCAAGGAGGGTGGATTAGAGGCAAGGGAAGGGTTGATTAGAGGCAAGGGAGGGTGGATTAGAGGCAAGGAAGGATGGATTAGAGGCAAGGGAGGGTGGATTAGAGGCAAGGAAGGGTGGATTAGAGGCAAGGGAGGGTGGATTAGAGGCAAGGAAGGATGGATTAGAGGCAAGGGAGGGGTGGATTAGAGGCAAGGAAGGATGGATTAGAGGCAAGGGAGGGTGGATTAGAGACAAGAGAGGTGGATTAGAGGCAAGGGAGGGTGGATTAGAGACAAGGGAGGGTAGATTAGAGACAAGGGAGGGTGGATTAGAGACAAGGGAGGGTGGATTAGAGACAAGGGAGGGTAGATTAGAGACAAGGGAGGGTGGATTAGAGACAAGGGAGGGTGGATTAGAGACAAGGGAGGGTGGATTAGAGACAAGGAGGGTGGATTAGAGGCAAGGGAGGGTGGATTAGAGGCAAGGGAGCGTGCATTAGAGTAGTGGGATTGGCAATTACACAGCCTATTTAAAAGTCAACAGACGATACAAAATCAATAACTTTCCACAATACGCCCTCTATGTGTCTGTGTGTGTTCTGCTGCACTGTACACAGCATGTCACACATCTATTTTGTTTTCCAATAAAGAAGCTGTATTTACACACTTCACCACTAAAAGGAAGTGATGTCAGTTCTCACAAAATATTGTATGACTACCTCAACTCCTTTTCATGCTTAGCCACATTGTAGAGGTAGTAAAGATATGTCAAACCCAAGTTATTGGGTCTCTCACCTAACACTTTCAACTACAATTAGACCTTTTATCATAAACCTTTGTTCAAAATGTGTGCTCAAATCAAAACATCAGCATAACTATAGCCTGATATGGAGTAGTGTTTGTTTAAACCTAGCAAAACAAGCATCCCTCATATATTACATAATAACTTCACAACCCACAGAGGTCCTCACCCAATTTTTACTAACTCTAGTTTGCAAGAGTCTGATGAAGCCAGTACAAATTTTGTGATTGGAGGCAATGGCACTTTGTTTTAAACTCAATACAATTTGCAAATCATGAAACGACAATATCCTTATGACAGATTGATAACCATTAATAATTATGATGTAGAAGTGTGCTATATAGATTTTCCCCAATCTTGATCCTTAAACAATCTACAAGTGGAAACGCCTACCTTTTGAACAAACGTTATGATAAAAGGTCAAAATTTCAATTAATTGTAGTCAGAAAGTGTTTGAGGTGAGAGACCCAATAACTTGACTTTGAGGTACCTTATCAGCATTCCAGTCAAAGCTGCAAATAGGCTGAGTAGAGAGGGTAACATTTTGGACCAAAGAGACCGTTCCCATGACACCAACGTTCTGTTTATCTTCATCATCTGCTTTGACTCTGGAGCTTGGATATGAGCTGCAGGCAGGAAGCATTACATCACCAACTCAAATACCCCCAAACTGTCGACTACCCCTCCTTCCCTACACTCATAAGGACACCACCTGCACAGTTCTGATGCCAAAAATGAACCATACAGTGTAAAGCATGGTGCCCAGGGGGAAGGCATGGCAGGGAGCCATGGGCACATTGTTTCAAGCTGAGATCCAACCAATTTTCATGCATGTCTAAACATGGGGGTGTGGCTTTTCAAAGGATTTTTTTTGTTTTGTTTTGTTGTTGTCTGCACAACATTGTCAAAAGATTTTAATATCACTAAAAGGCATGCAGGAGTGGAGTGTAGCATTCTGAATATGATTAGGGATTTTCATATGTACTGTCTAAAACAACACAGGATCAATGTGACAGCCTTACCACTGTTTGTCTCAGTTAATAAAAGTTTTGTTCATGTCTTTTTTAATGGTATGAGATTTCCAACCCAATTTCTGCTCATATCATACACAACCATCATTTGTCTGTAATGAATATGTTTTACTTTGTCCACAACATGCTAGATATACTGGATATATATAACGCTTTCAGAGCATTATATTAAAGTTCAACGTCATTTAACTATACATTCATTATTTTTGTTATAAGATATTATGATAGCTTTCAGAGCATTATATTGAAGTTTAGCAATACTGCCTGTTTTGGGAATTATGTGCCCTATCCCTCCACAAAGGAAGTCCACAGATGTGTAAGAGTAATAGAGGAACTTTCCAGTTCACAGAAAATTAAAACTACCCACAAGGGTGATTATCTTGGAGACTGTCCAATATACTATAAAATTGCTGGCTTTACATTTTGAGCAACTGTGTCGGACCACATTCATCATGTGTGTGGTGACACTTTCAAGCAAGGCTGACACATCTTTCAGGAAGTAATGTTAAAGGTTCACCTTTCAGAAAGTAACATTAAGGTTCACCTTTCACTATGGTCAGCTTCAATTACTAAGAGAGTTTGCAAAAGCTTGATTTTATGATAAAATTCATGCAGAAGACCCCAAATTGCATGTTTTCAAACTTCTTAACAACTATGAATACAAGTAATGTGACTTGTGACGAAGAATGATAATTGGACTGAAACATACAAATGAACATAAATCAATTCCCAAAACGGGCAGTATTGCTGAAATTCAATATAATGCTCTGAAAGCTATCATTTTGCAATGTCTTATAACAAAAATAATGAATGTATAGTTAAACGACTTCTGCCCCCGAATTTCAATTGTGAGATGAAGGAATCAGGAGTTTTGTTGGAATAGTAGAAAGATATGAAGGGCCACAGTTGCAGTACATAACTCTCTTATTAACAGTCTCAGTTGCAGTTGTGGAAAATTTCATGAAAACTGTTTGTGTTTGCTTAGCAAAGGACCTTGGGTTCTTATCTTACTTCACTGCACTATAGGTCTAGCTAGGTTTGCTCAATGACGTACATCTTGCTAGCGATGGATCTTTTGAATCAGTTCCAGACATATAAACTATTATTACATTTTGCAATACAACTGAGCATAAAAGTTGTTGCAGAGTTAGATCAAGTATGGAGATTCTATAGCAAAAGAATATGGAAGAGTGTCTTCTCAATGATGGCGTTGACACTTGAGCAAAGGAGCTGTCTAAGTGGACATGTACTGCTATTCCTGTGTTAGCTGTTAGAAACTGTGAGCGGAATCTCTTCTTTTGTCGGCCTACTTATTCGCTGGCCTCATTGCCATAAATCCTATTGAGTCAGTGATGCTTCGCAGTTAGATTATTTGTGGTGCTGTCTATTGCTCTGAAGACAAGCAATCTATGAATAGGACTTGACAAGTTTGCAAAACCGACTCACTGTTGAGGAACCTAATGTCTCAAACCTTGGACACCAAATTGAAATACATGTACCAAATCATTCAGGAAATTTTTTTAGGTAGCTTTCTTTTCTCTATGGCATAACAACGAAATAGCCCTTAGGTGCAGGTGATCTCAATTATCAATTCGTATGAGTACACCGTAGCTACATGTACTACCAAACTCCTGCATTGAGAAGTAATATATGGAAGGTATACAGTAGGCGTTACAATACCCACCCATGCCCTGTTGTCTACACGCCCATGACAAATGAAAGCCAGATAAATGCCTGGTCATGTCCTAAATCTTGACTGAATTTCAATTAACCCTGGTGTTATGACAACAAACTGTCATACAGATCCGAGTCGAATTCCGGGTGTTGACCAACACAAAATTCGATTAATTTGAAAGCCACTTAAAAGCGACGATAAACAGAACTTGTATGACATAAACAGAGCCTAGTTCACTATATTAGAATGTCACAACATACATGTGAATAGCTGCTTCGATCAAACCATGTGTGTCACGGGCCTTAAAGAGAATCTATTAGTTGGGTAACCTTAAGGAAGACTGTGACAAAAGAATGGGACAGTACTAATATAATCACTCGTTTTTTTTTTTTTGTTTTCCAATAGTGTGTGGTCAGATAATCCCTGATGACATATACATTGGTATGTACATATTAACAATCATACAGAATTTCCATAAAACTTGAAAATTTCTGCCTCAGATTTTTTTCTCTCACTTTTTTAGTTTTTGCTATGATTAATTTTTGCTGAACAATGTTAAGACAAAATAAATGTTGCTCTAATTATTGGACAGTGAGAAATTTTCATGTTTTTAATTTTTGTTGATGGGTGGACCAACAAAAAACATCCCATTTCCTGCACGATAACTTACTACTTCCACAAGTGAAATGTTCCACCACCAGAAGTCATGAACACATCTCTATTCTGAGGCAGATGTCTGACACACCACAGAGTACTGCCTTTTGGAACCTGTGGCAATGGGGGTGGAATGGGGCAGCAGCAACAAAATATAAATGTGATGGAAACCTAACAAGAAGCAAGACACCCTTACATTAGATGAAATTCACAACCCACAGATCTAAACATTTGACCACTTCAAGCTGCTGGGTCAGCAGCAGTGCCCCACCCACCTTCTCTGTCAGGCTGGAGAAACCTTTGGTTTGGTGCTGTGTGCGAAGGTCGTACAATGTGAACTTGGACTCCAGTGTCGTGGCAACCAGCTTGTTCATGAGGATATCCTTCCGGTCAAACTCCACACAGCATACCTATGGAGGCACAAGAGAAACACATCAAAATACACACAACACACACACACACACACACACACACACACACACACACACACACACACACACACACACACACACACACAACACACACACACACACACACACACACACACACACACACACACACACACACACACACACACACACACACACAGATCTGACATATCGTGTGTGTGACATGACCCAGAGGCACACGAGGTGGGCTGCCAAGGGTATCTCATTACTGAGGACCACCAGCTGTGAGATTATTTACCAAATGATAATACCATAGCTATATCACTACAGGACTTTGAATGCATATTGGGCTAAATCAGATCTCAGAGGGACTAGCAAGTACTTGCATTGTTTGCAAAAGCTGTGCAGTGCAGATACAAACCCTGTCCACAGAACTATATGTCCTCTCCCTTAATAGCTTACCCCAGTCCCCTCCATTAAATAGCTTACCCCAGTCCTCTCCCTTAAATAGCTTACCCCCAGTCCCCTCCATTAAATAAGCTTACCCCAGTCCTCTCCATTAAATAGCTTACCCCAGTCCCCTCCATTAAATAGCTTACCCCAGTCCTCTCCATTAAATAGCTTAACCCCAGTCCCCTCCATTAAATAGCTTACCCCAGTCCTCTCCATTAAATAGCTTACCCCAGTCCCCTCCCTTAAATAGCTTACCCCAGTCCTCTCCATTAAATATACCCCAGTCCCCTCCCTTAAATAGCTTACCCCATTCTTCACATTGCCTTCCCCATCGTACAGTCATGGTTCGAAGGTCAAAAGCTTGATGTCACCGTTATCATAGCCTGCACACACACACCGCTCTACATCGTTGAAAGAATTGCCTGGCCAAAATAAAAGTAAAAGCACAAATTTGTAGACCAATGAAAGACCCATCACATATCCCCCTCCCCCCCCCCCCCCCCCCCAACCCCCCCCCCTTTTTCTTTCATGGGGACATATCAAAATTCAGTCTCTTCCTCTTGTGGCCTCTTTTCCCATGGAGCTCTTACCAAAACTAACCGTCCAGCAGTCACGCCCTCATCTCTCCATCGGCTGGTTCCATACACGCAACAGGTATGTCTTTCTGCCTCGAGTCCCATACTTTCACACTCCCTGTGCATGAAGGCAACAGCTCAAAGTAAGCCTTAGGCGTGCATCTCTACAAAATAAATAGCTAGAACTTCTGCAACAGTGTTATGTTAGTGCATCCAGCTATGAATTAGTAAGTCTGTACCCTAATTGCATGTGGACTAAACAGTTATTTATTTTCTACAAACATGTTGTCGAGGTCAATAGCCCCTACATCATCTCCTCAAACATGATTGGACAATTTGACTGACTTCAAGGCCACCACACAGTCTAAATTTCCACTGTTCCGGTGTAATTGTAGTAGTGTTGTTTACTATTCTGAAAATGACACTA
>JABACO010000019.1:5114835-5148949 GCA_013339895.1 Ephydatia muelleri | reverse complement strand
AAATAGCTTACCACCAGTCCCTCCATTAAATAGGCTTACCCCAGTCCCATCCATTAAATAGCGTTACCCCAGTCCGTCCCTTCCATTAAATAAGCTTACGCCCAGTCCTCTCCATTGAAATAGCTTACCCGCAGTCCCCTCCCTTAAAGAGCTGACCACCCCAGTCCTCGCCAATGAAATATACCATACCCCATTCCCCTCCACTTAATAGCTTACCCCCATTCTTCACATGCCTTCCATCGTACGAGTCAGGGTTCGAAAGGTCAAAAGCTTGATGTCCCGTTATCATAGCACTGCACACCACACACAGCTCTACATCGTTGAAAAGATTGCCTGCCAAAATAAAGTAAAAGCACAAATTTGTAGACCAATGAAAGACCCATCACATATCCCTCCCCCCCCCCCCCCCCCCCCCTTTTTCTTTCATGGGGACATATCAAAATTCAGTCTCTTCCTCTTGTGGCCTCTTTTCCCATGGAGCTCTTACCAAAACTAACCGTCCAGCAGTCACGCCTCATCTCTCCATCGGCTGGTTCCATACACGCAACAGGTATGTCTTTCTGCCTCGAGTCCCATACTTTCACACTCCCTGTGCATGAAGGCAACAGCTCAAAGTAAGCCTTATGCGTGCATCTCTACAAAATAAATAGCTAGAACTTCTGCAACAGTGTTATGTTAGTGCATCCAGCTATGAATTAGTAGTCTGTACCCTAATTGCATGTGGACTAAACAGTTATTTATTTTCTACAAACATGTTGTCGAGGTCAATAGCCCCTACATCATCTCCTCAAACATGATTGGACAATTTGACTGACTTCAAGGCCACCACACAGTCTAAATTTCCACTGTTCCGGTGTAATTGTAGTAGTGTTGTTTACTATTCTGAAAATGACACTAAGGTCCCAATGAGTACTAAACAACAATAATGGCTCAATACACAAGATCTAAAGGAGCATAAATAAACCAACACACACACACACACACACACACACAAACACACACACACACTCTCTCTCTCTCTCTCCCTCACAGAACGGGTAAACTTTTCTTTATCCAACGTCTAGGGGAAAATAAATACGCATACCAAAGAAAATAATTAAATATCGCATACCAAAGAATAACCCGAATAAGACGGAACTCAGCGAAAGGACATCTAATTCTTACCATCTCTACTGCCCGTGACGATTTCGGGGGGCGCCGCCCCCAATGCCTAGTCCTCCGCAACCATCAATCGTATTCACGATTTGCTCATGAGCCTTCACCGAATAGACAGGAGATTCGATCCTCTCCAGGTCCCTGTGTGCACATGCCAAAGAAGACAGTGATACTTGGTGTGTCATTACCGTGAACTAAATGATCTTTGGTTACCATATATTCAAACGTCCTCCAAGGTCTCCGGTTGCCAGTCGCCTCTGGTGCAGGCTTGCGGCTCCAAAAGTCCCGCACTTGAACGAGTGCCGCTTTTCAGACTGAAAAAAAAACATTGCATTGAGTTTTAATTAATACTCACCTACCTCCAAAACTAATTTCAATTCTCCTTTATTTATTTCATAAAGCTGAAGCGCCCCCGTGTCTTTGGGGTGGGAGCCCAGAACGACAAACTTCGCGCTGCTTGGGACCCCATTTTGTGTCAAAGGCAGTATAATTGACACTTTTCTCCAGGTGGACAATTATCTGTGGTTTGTCCAACGCCTCCATGCAATATATCACGTGCTATTATTTTCAGAATAATTTTTATTAACTATATTTAGTTAAGCTAGGGGTTAGCCGGAAGTTATTCTTTAGCTCATGCTCAGTGACAGAATATTGGATATTGGATTTGACTAGTTCAATTGTTTGGCGTAATCTCAAAGCCAAGAGTTGGACAGCACACCAAACATGTCTAGTGGTTTCAGAGGCGTTGTTACGCTTACTGTCGTCGAAGCGTCGGAACTCAAACCGGTCAATTTACCCGGCGGGAAAGTTCTCGCTGTTATGGACCCGTTCGTCGTGGCCGATTTTGATGAGATCCTTTTCGGAGAGACTTCTGCTAAGCAGAGAACGACGTGCCCGGTGTGGGGCGAAGTTCTGGAAGGTTCTGTCCAGGATGTGACCTCGCTACAGTTGACCGTGTTCCACAAG
Source organism: Ephydatia muelleri (assembly GCA_013339895.1). Taxonomy (NCBI): domain Eukaryota; kingdom Metazoa; phylum Porifera; class Demospongiae; order Spongillida; family Spongillidae; genus Ephydatia; species Ephydatia muelleri. The sequence goes on along the minus strand of JABACO010000019.1, from coordinate 5,146,828 downwards.
TCTACCCTTCCGCCGGACGAGTTTTTGGCGCATGCAGTGATAGACGTGGCAGAACTCAGGGATAAAACGAAAACCGGTCAGGACGACTTTGAGGTAACCGGTGGGGGGGGACGCTGTGTAAACCGATGACGTCAGAGCTTATCGTCTTATCGTGTGTAGAGTGCCGTGTGTCTATGTGTGGGCGTGTGTGTGGATGTGCGTGTCTGATGCCGTCTTTGTTGTGTTTTCTTTCTTATCCAGTATGTTTTAGAACCAGGTGGAAAGATTCGCTTCAAGGTCAATTTCAAGGAGGATTATGGTGGATGTAAGTATGCTACACAAGTCCGTTTTTAATTTTTTTAATTTGTTTTGTTGAATAACAATCGTTATTGACCCACGAAAACAACATTGTACTTTTATTTCAGCTGGAACACAGCGACGGTTTATGTCAAGAGACAAGTCGATCAAAGGTCACAGAGGGGCAGTGAGGAGGAAGATCCATGTCATAAATGGCCACAAATTCATGGCAACATACCTGCGTCAACCAACCTTTTGTTCGCACTGCGACAATTTCATTTGGTGAGCATCTCACTACTTGCCCAGAGGTTCCTCCCCCCCCCCCCCCCCCCCCCCCCCCAACTCTGGGTTCATCCTCCTCCTCCCAACCTAGGGCTGACTCCTCCCCTTCTCAACCCAGGGCTTCTCTTCCCCTCCACCCAGGGCTCCCTCCTCCCCCTCCCAACCCAGGGCTCCCTCCTCCCCCTTCCAACCCAGGGTGCCCTCCTCCCCCTCCCAACTCAGGGCACCCTCCTCCCCCTCCCTACCCAGGGCTCCCTCCTCCCCCTCCCTACCCAGGGCTCCCTCCTCCCCCTTCCACCCAGGGCTCCCTACCCTGGGCAGGGCTGATAAGCCCTCAGAATGCATCCCATTGCATGCTGCTTATAGGACACTACAAATGCAAAAAATTTCTGCTTCCTTACCACCAGTCCTCTCCTTGCTTGACCTAGCCCCTTTACTTCTTATCTTTCCCCTCCCTCCATCCCTCTCTCCCTCCCTCCTCCCTCATCCTCCCTCCCTTCTCCTCCCTCTCTCCTCCCTCCCTGTCTCCTCCCTCATCCTCCCATCCCTCCTCCCTCTCCTCCCTCATCCTCCCCTCATCCTCCCTCCCTCTCCTCCTCCCTCATCCTCCCTCCCTCATCCTCCCTCCCTCTCTCCTCCCTCATCCTCCCTCCCTCTCTCCTCCCTCAATCCTCCTCCCTCCTCCTCCCTCCTCTCTCCTTCCCTCTCTCCTCCCTCATCCTCCCTCTCTCCTCCCTCATCCTCCCTCCCTCTCTCCCTCCCTCATCCTCCCTCCCTCTCTCTCTCACCCTTGGGCTGAATACAAAAAAATTGACACCCAGTGAGGATGTTCTAAATAATGGACTTGGGTTATCAGCTTCTGTTCTCTCTGCAGGGGAGTTGTCAGCACACAAGGGTTCCAGTGTAAAGGTTAGTACATTTGTGTGTATGTGTGTGTGTGTATCTGTGTGTATGTGTTTGTATGTGTGTTTGCAAGCGAGTACTGACCCCCTGAAAATTGAACCCTTTTCCCTTCTGCTGACCCCCTGGAAATTGAATCCTTACCCATGACCCCCTGACAATTGAACCCTTCCCCTTCTGCTGACCCCCTGGTAATTGAACTGTTTCCCCTTCTGCATGATCCCCTGACAATTGAACCGTTCTGCATGATCCCCTTAAAACACCTCCTTCATTTTCTCTGTTTCCTCACCTCCCAGTATGCCAACTTGTGGTTCACAAGAGATGCCATGAGAACGTACTGACACACTGCACTGGGACCAAGCCACCTGAAGTGGATGTACGTGATATTATTAGGCTGGGGAGGAGGAGAATGTGTGGTGAAATCTGTACTGGGAGTATGCTGGTAGATTAGGTGCTGGTGTTGGAGTTGATTAGTAGGTGCTGGTGGTGGTTAGGTGCTGGTGGTGGTTAGGTATTGGTAATGGTTAGGTGCTGGTGGTGGTTAGGTGCTGGTGGTGGTTAGTGGTCAGGTGCTGGTGGTGGATTTAGTGCTGGTGGATTGGGGGCAGGGTTAATCCATGTATTCAATGTGTAAGGGCCTTACTTGTGTACACAAGAATGAATGTCATCAGAATCACTGTCTATAAATACTGTAATTAACAAGTGCCAGCTTTGCAGGATGTTGGAGTTCCAGTGGTTATTAGACAGGATCTACTAGGACCTTGCATGCACTCATTATCCTGTTTGCATGTGTGGGTGTGGGTGTGGGTGTGTGTGGGTGTGGTTGTGTGCATGTGTGGGTGTGCATTGTGTGGGTGTGGGTGTATGTGCGTTGTCTATGTGGAATGTGTGCTTGAGTGGTGTGTTTAGTCTGTTACTCCTCTGTTAGGGTATGGGTCACCAGACCCAGCTCTCAATGGTCCTCCTCTATTCCTTCCTAGACAAAGAATGCATCAAATGCCTCTGCTCGTTTCAGTATCAATATACCGCATCGGTTCAAAGTGCACAACTACAAGAGACCCACCTTCTGCAGCCACTGCGGGTCACTGCTCTATGGCCTGTTCCGCCAGGGGCTCCAGTGTGATGGTAAGGTGGAGTAGTGGAGGGGTGAGGTGGGAGAGGGAGAGTAAGGTAGGATGAGTGGAAGAGAGGGAGAGGAGGGGTGGATGAGGAGGGAGTGGTGAGGGAAGGCACACACTGTGCACACATACCACATGTAATATCGCGTACATTTACACTGACACATATGTACACACACTTACACATACGCATGCACCCAACGCATGTCGCAGTGTGCCAGCTTAATGTGCACAAGAGGTGTGAGAGGATGGTACCACACAACTGTGGCATCAACCAGAAGGAACTGTCACAAGCGTTACAAGACATGGGAGTATCACCAGACAAGCTCAGACCTGGCGGCAAACCATCATCTGTACGTTAGATGCAGATACAACACACACACACACACACACACACACATACACGTGTACACATACACACATACACACACACACACACACACCATCACACACAGACACCTATACACACATATACACATAAACATCATACATATTCCTGATTCTATCGCTTCCCCCCCCCCCCCCCCCCCCCCCTCCCTTCACCAAAGAAACACTCCTCGCACTCTTCTGGCTCCTCCCACTCTGCTTCTCACAATGGAGATGGGGAGCCTAAGGTTCCAGATGTACCTCCTCCTGTCAGACCTGAAATGGTCACTGTGGAGCTCCCTGTAACACTGAGCAAGAAGATGACCCTCGCTGACTTCACCTTCTTGAAGGTGCTGGGTAAAGGAAGCTTTGGAAAGGTGTGTGTGTGTGTGTGTGTGTGTGTGTGTGTGTGTGTGTGTGTGTGTGTGTGTGTGTGTGTGTGTGTGTGTGTGTGTGTGTGTGTGTGTGTGTGTGTGTGTGTGTGTGTGTGTGTGTGTGTGTGTGTGTGTGTGTGTGTGTGTGTTTGCATGTTTGCGTGTGTGTGTGTTTGCATGTTTGCGTGTGTGTGTGTGTGTGTGTGTGTGTTTGCATGTTTGCGTGTGTGTGTGTGTTTGCGTGTATGTGTGTGCATGTGTGTGCATGCATGCATGCGTGCGTGTACATGTGTGCATGCGTATGTGTATATATATGTGCAGTATGTGAGTGGTGATGTCATTCCTCCCCCTTCCCCCCAGGTCATGCTGGCTGAGCTGAAGGGTAGTGACAGTGTATTTGCCATCAAGGTGCTTAGGAAGGACGTCATTATTGCTGACGATGATGTTGATTGTGTGCTCACGGAGAAGAGGGTGTTGGCTCTGGCTAGCCGTCACCCCTTTCTCACCTCCCTGCACTCCTGCTTCCAGACACCGGTCAGTTGTAGTGTGTGTGTGTGTGTGTGTGTGTGTGTGTGTGTGTGTGTGTGTGTGTGTGTGTGTGTGTGTGTGTGTGTGTGTGTGTGTGTGTGTGTGTGTGTGTGTGTGTGTTCTTGAGAGCATGTGTGTGTGATGTTTGGTGAGGAAGTTTAGTTTCCTCATCTGTATGGATTCTATCAATAAAGATGATGTAATGATGCTATATTGTTGAGTCAGGTCAGGGGCTTTGTGTGGTAGTTGCATTTATAAGGTACACATTCCCCATTCCATGTGCAAGTCCACATTAAAGACATATTATTTGGCTGGGCTGTGACCCTTGCTTTGAATCGAAGCCAGCTGCTGCTTCCTGTTGTTGTCATGGCTACGTCTTCAATGCCTCTTTCTTTTATCCCTTTTCTCAGGAGCGATTGTACTTTGTGATGGAGTATGTGAATGGCGGTGACCTGATGTTTCAGATCCAGAGAGCGAGGAAGTTTGACGAAGACAGGGCAAGATTCTACTCTGCAGAGATTATCCTGGCGCTCCTGTACCTCCACAATCGTGGGATCATCTATCGGTACTGTCCCCCTCTCCCTTCACTGTCCCCCTCTCCCTTCACTGTCCCCCTCTCCCTTCACTGGATAGTAAACATTTGTGTTGCTCATTACCTGTGGAATAGATCTGCTATTGGGTGTGTGTGTGTGTGTGTGTGTGTGTGTGTGTGTGTTTGCTTGAAATGAGAGTGGGTGGGTGTTTGGAATGGAGCAATTGTTGTCCCTCTCTTTATTGATGTGTGTCTGCATGTATGTCTATGTGTATGTCTATGTGTATGTCTATGTGTAGGTATGTGTGTGTGTGTGTGTGTGTGTGTGTGTGTAGGTATGTGTGTGTGTGTGTGTGTGTGTAGGTATGTGTGTGTGTACACAGCCTTTTTGAATCACTTTTGCTTTTGTGTTTTCTTTTCTCCACCGATGATTGTATTCTTTAGCAGTGTAGCATGTTTGGATGTATTGGTTCTCAGAATGGCATAAATGTGTGGACAAATTGTAGGAAGGTAGAGCTGCTGTGTTGACCCCAGCCCTGCTCAGGAAATCAGAACTATGTTTAGAACACTATTTTTGGGCATTTTGCTTACATCATCTATTTATATTGCATATTTCAGTGATGAGGACACTACTAGTAAATGGACTACAGTAGTTATTCATACTCTCTGTATGGCATGGAAACACTGATGGGAGAGGGCAGAGGGAATTCGCCTCGACATTTGTTCATTTGTTGGCATGTTGGTTTATTTTTCTGGTTGGCTCTTAATGAAGGGGGGTGTAGCCAGGTGTGTGTGGTGTGAAGAATTTATTTTTTGTATGTTAATCGAAATTTGTGTGGCATTAATTTGGAGATCTCTGTAACCCATTGTCCATTGTCTAAACATTTCCCCCTTCCCCCTCCCCCTTCCACTCCCTCCATCCTGGCAGTGACCTCAAGCTAGATAACGTGTTGTTGGACTCGGATGGTCATGTGAAGCTAGCTGACTTTGGCATGTGCAAGGAGAACATTAAAGATGGCCGCCTCACTGCCACCTTCTGTGGAACACCTGACTACATAGCTCCTGAGGTGGGTGATAGAAGGGAAGGAGGAGGAGGAGGCGGCGGCGGCATGTGGGGGGGTGGAGGGTAGGAGGCGAATAGAGAGGTGTATATATATACTTATTGATGCATTATTGGGTTAGATATTCTCTAATATGTTGCAATCTCGTTAGACTCAAGTGATACCTTCCATGGACACAAATCAGTCTATACATTTCTTTTGACATGTTGAGCTTGTGGGATTCAGCCAGCCGGGCAGTGTCACTATTCAGGGGTCTATGTGATTAAGTATATCTGAGCAAGCCGTTAGTCCAGGTGCTAAGTAACCCTGGTATGGGGACTGTCCCCAGATTTCAAGCTAGCAATGGAGCATTCCGTAATTTTTGCAAGAAAAATTCATAGTTGTGGAGGTCCCTAGCCATTAATAGTCCACACCCATTGGCTGACATAAGGTTTATAGCTGGTGACATCAGCTGTTCAAGTTTGTGCAGTCCTTGCATCATGTTTCTTGTTTTTTATTTTTTTACCACCTGACTACAATAAATTAAATCAGAACTCAAATCTGATGACTGGAGTTGTATTATTGATCATTATGTAACACTATGTAACCTTTGTACCCATTGCAGATATAATTAAATTTTGCAATTACCATGGCAACATGATGTGTCTTATTAGATGTTCTAAGACAGAACAAAGGAGAAGAAGAGGGGAGTGATTGGGGGAGGGGTCATTGTGGTGTATCACTGTAGAAACCAGTGTGCAAAGGAAGAGAAAGGGGTGGGGCAGAGGGGTGGGGCGTTGGGGTGTTGAGCCTTGAGGGAGCATGAATATGGAAAAATGACTTGATAACTAAAAATCACTACTGTACCCATGTATTAGAGACTACCACCTTTGTCTTGTCCTCCATGTTTTTTTCGATGTGAAAATTTAGCTATGTCATGAGTCAACTATAGCATTTAGTGGACAGTTCATGTACCTTGCCTTATTCGTTTGTGTTCTGGGGGTTATCGATTACCAGTTGTTAAAAATTTCAGCTAAATACTCAGTTATATAGTTGGATTGAGCTTTGTGTGGACCCTTTAGTGGTTGAACGATGGTAGAGCTGTGTGGACACTTCTATCTGAACAAGCCACTGTTTCATCCAAACAATGTGCTTTAAAGCAGGGTACCGTTCACTCAGTTGCTGATCTTGCTAGCAGAGCACCAGCAATGTATTGCATAATTAGTACCTCCTGTTAAAAATGAAATACCCCAAGTCATCTCCTTGACGTGCCAGGCAGCACATTCCCTCTTCCAGCCATTGCATTGATCCTCTGGAGTCACTACTGGCCAGTGATCAATGTCGTTTATCAACCAAAGACATGGTGGATGTGCTTGCTAACTTACAGCATTTCTATATTTAACCCATTAACTGTACGTGACCATAGAAATGGTCAACGGACTCCAAATGCCAAGTGTGTGTTACTCTCACCCCATTTGATTCAGCTTTAGTATCATCTTACAGGTCACTTTTGCTGCTATCTGAAAATGGTAATAGTTTTTTCATTCCAATTGTACAAATATTGTTGACTCAGTAGAACTTTCCCTATACCTTAGCAGTGGGCTTTTCCCCGCTTCACGTCTCAAATCATTGTATGCAAGGCGAGAAAAATTAGTTGCTACACAACATTCAAAGGCATGTGGATTGAGACCAAAAATTCAAACAAAAATGTCATTTTTTTCCCCTGACCCATCCACTTTGGGAACCTCACTTGAAAAGAGGGGAAAACCCCCAATGAAAAGCGCATAGATGGAGCTTTCAAATGACTCTTGACCTATGGCATTAATGCACTTACAGAAGCGTAAAAACGGTGTCATTTTTCAGGGTCCTGTTAGTGAAAGTACAATTGTTTGAGATTAGAGAATTGAAACAGAGGTGTCTTAGAAAGAGTAATGTGCATGCATTCTTCTAAAACTACTGGATGACAGTGGTGCTTGAAGGATATTGTCTCAGTGAAGGTATCCTGCAGCTGTTGTCAGATGTGGTGTTCATGTAGATAAGGTTAGCTGACATCTGGAGGAGAGGGGATGGGAGGGGGAGGAGGAGGGGGATTGGATTAGAACCGCTATTTTTATTGACTTCAACAAGATGTTGGATCAATAAGAGGCCAAAACAGTCCCATCTGAGGGGTAAAACACCAGTGGCTATTTGGACAGAGCTTTGCCTAGTCACTCTCTACTATCCACTATGTCTTTACTACTTCCAGTGTGACTTCCTGTATGTCTACCTTTCCCTCCTCTTCCTTAGATCCTGGAGGAAAGGGACTACGGGACATCTGTGGACTGGTGGGCCCTTGGGGTGCTCATGTACGAGATGATGGCAGGGCAGCACCCTTCACGAAGCTGACAATCGAAGATGAGCTTGTTTGAGGGCCATCCTCCACGATGAAGTGCTGTTACCCTGTATGGTTGAGCAAGGAGGCCAATCACATTCTGAGAGGGGTGAGGATGAGAGGGGGAATGGATGGAGGGAGCGGGGGGAGGCGAGATGGGAATGAATTATAGGCAAGGAGAGGAGAGAGAATGGAATGGAGGGGAGAGGAGATGAGGGGGAGGAGATGGGAAGAATGATTAGGGCGGAGAGGAGGGAGAGGAGAGGGAGAATGAATGGGAGGGACGAGGAGAGAGAGGGCGAGAGATGGGAATTAATGATATGGAGAGGGAGGGAGAGAGGGGGGAATGAATGGGGGAGAGAGGGGAATGAATGGAGGAGAAGAGGAGAGGGAGAGATGGAATTAATGGGAGGGATGAGGGGATGGGAGAGAGGGGGAATGGAGGGAGGAGAGGAGGAAGGAGTGAGAGAGGGGGAACAATCGGAAGGAAGAGAGCAGAAGGAGAAAGAGGATATTGGAAGAGAAGGAAAGAAGAGAGAGTGTGTGTGTGTGTGTGTGTGTGTGTGTGTGTGTGTGTGTGTGTGTGTGTGTGTGTGTGTGTGTGTGTGTGTGTATGTATGTATGTATGTGTGTGTGAGGATATACTCTTGTATATTCGTCCAGGCAGCATGTGTAATTCACTGCCTACATTCTTCTCTCCTATAAGTTCTTAACAAAGAACCAAGCTCGAAGACTGGGCTGTCAGCCAGGAGTTGGAGAGAGGAACATAAAGTCACATGCTTTCTTCCGTGCCCTGGATTGGGAAAAGCTGGAGCAAAGGCAGATTGCTGCTCCGTTCAAGCCTCAAGTGGTAGGTGGCCAATGTGACTCTTAGACCTTTGCTATCTAATAGAATCTCTTGTGCTGTGCACTCAATGTTGAGGGGTGATGAGAGGTGTGTATTGTTTCTATGGCAACAAGCTGATAGGGCATGAGTTTGCTCTCCAACCACCACCCCTCCGCCTCACACAAAAACACACATAATCATGGTTTGGCATAATATACGATTTAATAATCTTAACTCGATCCTACAATTCTCCAACGTGTCTCCATATATTATTGCACAATTTCTATTTCACTGAATGGGGGAGTAATTATTAAAGTTACAAACTGTGTCCTTTACAGTAGCGTGCAATGTGATTTGAAATACTATAGAAATCAAAACGGGACTTCACTAATTTCGATGCGGATTTCCTATCGGAGAAGGCTCAGCTCACACCAGTGGACAGTGATGCACTCAAAGAAGTCAATCAGGCTGAATTCCAGAACTTCACCTTCACCAATTCTGAGTTCCACGAATGAAGAAATAGTATCCCCTTACCCAACTTGTCACTCATTGCATATAAAGGTTTTTTTGTTTTGTTGAGAATACAAGTATGTGCAAATTTAAGCGACATTTGGTAGCAGATGTGTGTATTTTCTCTTTTCTTTGTCTTGTTTGTTGGCTCTGTGTGTGTGTGACACCTCCGTTATAGCTCTCTCTGCCATTCATTTCACCTTTATTGTAAAAAAAAAAGTGTATGAACATTTTTAAGTGCCACATGCCAGCACATAAAATGTCGCATGCTGTGCATCTTGCTGCAAATTGGGTTGTACAACTAAAAATAGATACGCCCGATTATAAAAACTAGGGGGAATCAGAGCTTAGAGTTCTTCCTTCCTCTTCGTGAGCATCTCGTACGCCCGGTTGACTTCAATCATCTTTTCCTGGGCAGCTGCTTTCTCTGCTTCGCCGTGTATGCGGTCCGGGTGCAATTCCCGCGCCATTTCGTAATACCGTTCCCGTATTTCTTTGTGGGTTGCCTCCTTCTGCAAACCCAATACGTACAATGCGTGGTCCTTTCCTTCAACGTCTGCCAAGCTCTTGAACGTCTTCTCGGCCTTCTCCCATCCTCCGCTCCGGAAGTCGATCCACACTGCCCAAATAGAGTTCTTTATGTCTTGCCACGCTTGAGATCGACGGAAGTTTTTAATGGCGTCAGAGAGCCTGATCGTTTCCCCATCATCGGTGACCACGGTGGCATTGAAGTAGAAAAATGACGTCCACAAGCCTAGCACCAGCGCACCAAGGAGAGACCAAGTCAGGAATCTGTAACAGCAACCTGCTCTCGTTCGCCTTTTCCTGTACTTCCATCCAGCCGTCGAACACAGCGTGCTCAGGACAACAGCGAAGATGGGGTGACTTTCTCCCAACACGAGCCCGCTGCTGAACACGAGTTCTCCGACGTACGCTCCTAGCAGGGAGTAGATGAAACGGGACTTGATGCGGCCCACGTTGCTAACCATCCACGTCCCGAAAGCCGCGCCAAGGGGGACGATCAGCCACAGGGGCACGTGTGGTCCCACCAACGACAAGTCCTTGGGTATCGCCCACTGGACGAGTGCTCTGAAGAAGTAACCGAACGCTATCTGTCCAATGATTCGCGGTAGGTTTGAGCATATGCTGGGCTTTCCGCGCCGGGTTTTGTGGCCGGTTTCGTCCTCATTCGCCTCATTGACATAGGCCGGTATTCTCCAGAAGTCCCTGAGCCAACCTATGCCAAATATACCGGCGCACGTTGTTGCCCATAGGAATCCTTGTCGGTCACGACCTAGGTAGAAATGGTGTGCACCAATAAAGCCCAGCGTTAGCCACAGCAGGTAAGCGACGCACATATATTTCCGCATCGCGCGTCGTCGGGAAGGTGCGCGATTATTTAGAATAAAGGGGGTTACCTTTGTTTCCTTGTGGTTAGTACCACAATGCGTACTACGCCCAGCATAGAAAATGATTGCATCAAATGGAATAAAAATGAAATGCTGTGCAAAAACGATAAACAGCACATAGCAATTGATCTATGTTTGTTTCCACCGCAGCTAATTATTTGGGCAGTGTAAGGCTAGCAAGGTTTTTTTTTGATTAGAGAAGGGCCTATCAATGCAAATGTTTTTCTGAAATAAAAAGTCATTGTATCAAGTACACCTGAGAACCATACGCGGTTGAATCTGACGACGCCATTTTGTCTCATCAAAATTCATAGTATAGTGTTATTAACCTCCTCACAGCTATCCACGCTATGGTTTCATCAGCTAGGGATGACACAGCGCCTTATTTGGCGCGCTTCATCTTCGCTTCGAGTCATGTCGATACAACGTACGCAAGTATTGTTGTGACCCGTATAGTCTAAACCAAGCTCGACAGCAATGTATGAAGTAGCTTCTGAACACGCAGAGCCTAGCAATCTCTCGTAGTCTTGTGTGTTAAGCGTGGAATTCTAGCCCCGCACATTCGAATCCCTTTTCCAATATCAATATGTGAGGACCATTTATTCGTAAAGCTTGCACGTGCTAATACCTGTCTCGTCCCCATTGAGATATGTACGGTGGCCCCGCCCTGATTTTGAATCATGCATTCACTATAATGTTTTGCACTTGAGATTTGCACCTTATGGGATGTCTGATTTGTTATGTTACGTCAGCATTTTATTCAAGCGCGACTTCTTGTTAATGATACCCCGAAACGATCCAATACCGCACGATGAGTCCTGTATGTGTGCGTACAGATTATTCGTACGTGCTACAACAACATCAGCTTACTCTCAATCTCTGGATCGTTTCGCGGCATCATGAAAACAAGGAGTGGACGGCGCTTTAAAAAATTGCTGACGTAACCAAACAAACCATAGCAGTGTGCGCGGTGCAAACCTCGATTAGTACCTCGATTAGTGCGCGGTGCAAACCACGATTAGTGCGCGGTGCAAACCTCGATTAGTGTGCGGCGCAAAACCTCCTCGATTAATGCGCCGTGCAAGCCTCTCAATTAGTGAGCGGCGCAAGTGTCTCAGGCCGGGGCGCGACCACGATATAAGCTTAGCAAGGGCGGATACAGGAAAAAAAAGGAAGGTCTGGGGGCGTAGCCCAAAGAAAATTATTTTGATACCGTTTTTTACGCGGTACTTAGATTAATATCTGAAAGAATTTACATGCATGCCCAACACAATGATGTACTACTAAATCCATAAAAGTCTACAATAATTGTAGTTTTCTTGGGTGGTGCTTTGCATGCCGCTCAACAGTAGTCTCGTACCCAGACCCACCATGACGTAAGCGTTTATCGCTTACACTACGACAGGTGGGTCTGGGAAACTCGTCAAAGATTTTTGTTCCAGCGTCCAGATTTTTCAGGACGCTGTTTACTTCTAAATATAGCCTTACGTAATGCTCGCGACGTAACTTTAATGTCATTACGAATCAATCACCGGATGTCAATCGGGATGAACCACTGCAAAGTATGTTCGAGACCTGTCTTAGAGCGAAGGAAAAGAATGCTGCTTGGAACTTCGTTGACTGTTGCATGCACCGACACGTTGGTGACTCTGGCTAAAGGATAGTTATGTTGGGATGATGAAAGAGCAGTGCAGGAGTTTTCTAATGGATACATTGTCTACAATGTTATCGGACCGTGTCGAAGTATTCATCATCAGAAAGTTATCTTAAAACCAGAGATAATATATAATATCTCTGTTAAAACCGAGCTTTTGAGACGTAATACTGATCCGGAGGTAGCTGAGATCAGGATTACTAAGAGAAAAGCTAAGCGAGGTGAACGGCAGTTAAAGTTGTGAGTTGTAGTGCATGTGGATGCATACAGCACAACTTATACTATTTGCTCTCCTAAGGTTGTTACACAATCCAGCTATGAGAAAACATACACCTTGTCTCCGTCCAAACAAGCGATTGCGAAGTTGCAGTTCACACAAGGCCTTGTTTCGGCATGTTACACACCATTGCTACCTTAAACTATCAATGCTTAGACAAGTGCAGATAATGGAAGGATGCATTCATTCCTGTTTTGGACACAAAGATGAAGGTCAGACTGTCAGGTGACAATCAGGCACCTGCATTCCATTTAGTAGCACAGGATAGCAAGATTGAGTTGATTATGTGAGTTCATTCATACTGTTGTTGCAGGTGGTGTGGTCACATCCGTACAAGACAAGCTCCTCTCTTGATTTAGGAACTCTGTACCAACTTGGAACTTTGATTAATAGCTCATCATATGCAAATGGCAGTACAGCATATATGAGGCAATGGTGTGTAACATGCCGAAACAAGGCCTTGTGTGAACTACGACCTAAGGACTTCGCAATCACTTGTTTGGACTGAGACAAGGTGTATGTTTTCTCATAGCTGGATTTTGTAACAACCTTAGGAGAGCTAATAGTATAAGTTGTGCTGTATGCATCCACATGCACTACAACTCACAACTTTAACTGCCTGTTCACCTCGCTTAGCTTTTCTCTTAGTAATCCTGATCTCAGCTACCTCCGGATCAGTATTACGTCTCAAAAGCTCGGTTTTAAGATAACTTTCTGATGATGAATACTTCGACACGGTCCGATAACATTCTAGACAATGTATCCATTAGAAAACTCCTGCACTGCTCTTTCATCATCCCAACATAACCATCCTTTAGCCAGAGTCACCAACGTGTCGGTGCATGCAACAGTCAACGAAGTTCCAAGCAGCATTCTTTTCCTTCGCTCTAAGACAGGTCTCGAACATACTTTGCTTAGATATGCTATTGATGTAACATGCGTATTTTGGGTCTGGGACGAGACAGTCCAGTTCAGTTTGTGTGAAAAAGGCGACCAACTCCGAGTTCCTCGGTACAAACTTTAGCACCATACGGCACGGCTGTTTCGTCCGTGACAATAGGTTTTGTAATTAGATTGAATAAACCGAATTACGGTATTGACAAATATGGCGTACAATAAGCTCATTATAAAACTAACATCTAAAGGAGGCAGTTTATGCAAAGCCCGTTACAGTAATGCAAAATCCTATCGATGCTAGCTATAAAACAACCACTTACTAATCCCATACTGCGTATGCGCAAGGAAAAGCACATCGGCTCAATATACACTAACAGTTGCGCATCGCGATACTTATTTGCCTGTCTAAAATTCGACGATTTGGTTGCTACTTTTCTCCAAATCCCGCCTTATAAACTCCATGTTAAAAGGTAAGAAGTGAAGTTCAAAGAATGGTTAGTCATGCTATGAATACTACAGGCTCCCACGCGCCCTATATAGGCCGTACAACGAAACAAACCACAAACTGTTTCTAATGAATACCGCGTGTAGTAGCTGTAAATTGGAAGACCTATGCCGGGTCTGTGGGTGCAAGCTAAACAAAGGGTGAGGAAGCAGGCGGTATTATCTGCTAAGCTAGAACGCCACACGCGTGCATACAAGTGCACAAGCTTCACTGAGAAATTGCTTCCACTTTGACGTATCCAAAGACTGCCCTGAGATCCACCCACCAATGTTCTGCAGCAAGTGCCAATTGGTGTTAAGGAGGAAGATTGCAGCGCAAAAGGAGAAGCGCACATACAAGTGCTTACTGATTGGTTCAGATGGGTGCAAGGTATGGATAGATCTAGCAATTGTCATATAACTTTTTACCACATGCACTCCAAGGTTGTATGCCTGTCTATAAGGATAGATGGCCCAAATACAGGTCATATTCTGGAAACAGTCTTGCATGCTGAAATTGTGGAGCCATTGCCACCAATAATAAAGATCGCCCCCCCCCCCCCCCCCCCCCCCCCCCTCATACAGCCAGCAGCTAAATCCACCCAAACACTCTCTTTAATGAGTTGGAATGCTCTATCTGTCTGGGTGTGTTCCCCATGTGACAGGCTAGTATGTGCCACTTGACTGGTGAAATGGATCCACCTATATAGCTATCTGCAGCCGCATGCTGTCCCTGCTGTCACTCCACTGCACCCTTGGAGTGCAAGGATGTCAATTCCACTTCTAGCTTGATTCAGCAACTCCTGCAAAATGTTATGGTGGCATGTGGCACTGCAAGAGCAGCATGAAAGCAATCAGCTACGCCTCACATTGTTACGGCACTACTGACAGGAAATGCAACTTGTTAGTGAAGTCCTGCATGCACCAGATGCTAAATGCTAATAAGAACTGCATGCAGATTCCAACAGGAGGGACAGTAAGTGTAAATGAAATTTAACACTGATCTGTCATATACAACCTTTGAAGATGGTTTGCATATCCACACCATGAGCACCACTCTCTGAGCTCACCACAAGTGCTATGTTCATGAGCTTCAGATGACACGATCCATGCTCTGAGTGCTGGTGCTGAGGATGCTGATATCTTGTTTGAGGATGAACTGAGTGAGGAAAGGAAAGAAAAGTTACTCCATGATGCAGGGATCACTATTAACATTCCACTGAAGCAAGCTAGGACTTGCCATCAAATCCATGCTTGGAATCCCGTGGATTCTTAACAGGTTAGCCACATCCATGCAGCAGCAAATTAAAGGAGTATGTGCGTACATAACCATAACTTTCCCTTAACTTCCTTACAGGTGGTTGAAGCAAGCTGGGGTAGGACAGCACATTTGGGGGTATGAAAAGAACTGTAAAAATGCATCTCCTGAAGGATCACATGGTGAAGTGCATGGATGTCAACACACCAAGCAGGCTGTGGCTTAATGGGAGAGCAGGGACCTGAATCAATTCATGCAAAATTTAAACTAAAGCTAAAAAGCATAATGAAGGAGCACTACTTCAATGTCCCAGCCCATATGGATCAACTGCAGTACCGCAGCCAGTGACAAGGACAAGGAAAAAGATTAAAACATGAATATTAAATCCAAATGGCGGCGCAGTTTGACATATTCAGCGGACAAAATACTTACTCACGAGCGCGCGTGGGAGCCTAACGACAACAAAAACAACTGAAACAACCTCTTAACCTCCTATGACAACATTAGGGTAACAAAAAATAAGGCGGGATTTGTCACAAACCCGTGCGATTCGTGGGTACCCACGCTGTACCATTAATCTTTGAACCGGATGGCTCTTTTTAGAATAAATAGACAGGCAATGAAATTGGTATCATTGTGTTTCAAATGCTTCGCTGCACATAGCTGTGCCATCAAATCGTAGATATTGTGAAAGGTGTGCTTTAAAAATCCTGCTTTCCGGATTACATGTGTTGCTAGGGAGTTAATTAGTCATGTTGCTAGGTAATTAACATTCATAGTGGGTGTGGGCCTAATGTCCACGTTTCAATGCAATTGTAACAGCCGTGACGGACTAATTAAAGTTATTGAAATATTTTTTATTAATTATTTCATTTAAAAATAAAAGTGTATATTGAAAACACGCGGACGCATGGCGTGCAAAAGGTACTGTATACTGAGGTGTAAACTCTCTCATGAAATCCAAACCTGTGCTTTTCTCCGGCATAGCCAACCTGAATTACCTGAATTAAACATATTGAATTGTTTAGAGCGGGACCAATGGGATTTGCTGCACCCGTCACGTCTGACAAAGAAGTTCATCGACGGAGGTCTTTCGACGGCACAATGCATGCATTCGCGAGACATAAGGGGTCACCACGGATGTGTGAATGCAGTCGAGTTCTCCAACAACGATGAGGATTTGTTGATGACAGGCACGTGCCCCATAAAGCTAAAGAGAGTGAAATTTGTTTGTTGTCCCTGCCAGGTGGAGATGACAGACGTATTCTGCTTTGGCGGACCTGCGAGCTGATAGAGGGGAAACACCGGTCGGTGGCCATGGAGGGTCTCCACGAGTCAAACATATTCTCGCTGGCATTCAGCAGTAACAATGCGTATGCGTACTCGGCAGGTAAGTCCATGCAGGCTCCCCTCCGCTAAAAAAAACAAAAACAAAAACAAAAAAAACAAAAAAAAAAGTGTGGGCCAGAGGAACATGGGGAGGAGAAAGAGGAGACAAGTGGATAGAACTGTGGATGTGTGCTTTTAAAAGAATTACGCCATGCCTTGTCTGTCATAGGAAATGATGGAGTTGTAAAGAAGCATGATATTAGGAGGTAGGATGAGACTGGTCATTTACAGGGATTTACATAAGAGTTTGCACGCACACACTCTTGTATAGTGCATGTACGTGTAGCGTGCTAATGATATGCCTATGTGTGTGCGCATGTGTGGGTATGTGTGTGCGCATGTGTGGGTATGTGTGTGCGCATGTGTGGGTATGTGTGTGCACATGTGTGAGTATGTGTGTGCACGTGTGTGGGTATGTGTGTGCATGTGTGGGTATGTGTGTGCACATGTGTGGGTATGTGTGCGCATGTGTGTGTATGGGTGCGCATGTGTGTGTATGGGTGCGCATGTGTATACACTGGGTGATTTTCTTGTCTCGTGTAAGTGAATTAAACATTTTAATATTGATTCTTAGTCTGATGACCAAACGATAATCACTGCATCTCTGAGATAATTGTGTTTGTGACTACATAATTAGTGTGCAAGCTTCAAGGTTTGATAATCCTGATGCAATTTTAAGCATGCATAATTGAGCACAGAAATTCAAATTCTCTCAAGCATATCCCAAACGGTTTTTAAGTTACAATCCAAAAACTAATTTAAAAGGTCGCTTTTAGCTGAGAACACTATACATATCGCAACAGCTGGAATCACTGCCTGCACATGTAACTGCAGTCTGGATGACACACCCAGCATATCATTTTCTGTTTGAAGGATAGGGAATAAGTACTCTTGCAGGAATGCTGATAAGGGTGCATGCACAGATGCAGGGTCAGTCAGGTGATGCGTACACATGTACACATGTAGATGATGTCCTTTTGTTGCAGCTGGAGAAATGTGTGTGTGCAAAAGGGGTGTATATATGTGAATTCCAGCTGTTTTGGAATTCAAATACAGCTTGTTGACTGGTGAGGGAAAGCAGACTAAGGCTTCAGTGCACAGCCACTCTGCTGCCCCTCCCCCACAAGGTGGACTTTGATTTTCAGGCATCATGCGCATAAGCTACACTGGAGTGATGGGATGGAAGCCTGTCTCATCTTAGTATCATAGTGTGTATCCTTATGGGATGGAGCCCTATGGTCTATTGTATTGCAGAGTGTGGCCAGTGTGCACAGCTGACGCATGCCAATTTGTGATGGAGATGTGCACGAGATGGAATTGGGCATTGGGAAGGATTGTGACTGCAAAGAGGCATGATTGTGGAGAAAGTTATTCACGTTTCATGTGACTACATGTATGCGTGTCAATGTACAAACGTCCATTTCAATATACCCTTGTCTATGCAGATATGGCAAGATGCCTGTGTCTGTCATTGTACAATGCATGCGTGTAAATGTTGACCACAGCATTCCCACTCATGTGAGATGCCCCCACTTTGGGGGGGGGCAAATGTGATCACCATGCAGCACAAAGTGCATTCAAGAACACACCTACGGGGACATGCCAGCCATATATTGCCTCTCTGCAAACCCATCTTCTCCCGATGTGATACTTTCAGCCTCTGAGGACGGCGCTGTCTCGCTTATTGACACCCGACTCCCAACAGGTACGATGTGCGGCATGCCCACTGATGGATAGTTCAAATCACGTGATGCCTGCAAATGTGATCCCAACATTATTGTTTCCTTTGATGTCCTACCGTAAGGGGGTTAATTTATCACGTATTTTTGTTTGCTATGGCAACCTTCAGCTGTAGGACGAATAGTTATGTTTACTATGGCAACCTTATGTAGTAGGATGGATATTCTCGTGCGACACATTTATATTGGATGCAGACGATGACATTCTCCAGCTCCACAACCTCACCTTCACATCCACCAACACACACACTCACCTAGGTCTTGCTAGGAATGTGGTTATACAGAGCCGCAGTTCATACCAGAGCGTGTGTTTTAACCCTGTGGAGTCCAACCTTTTAGCTGTCGGAAACTCAGTGTTTGGTGCTGCCCTATATGACCTCAGGATGAATAAGAAGTGAGTGGTAGAGTAGGCTAGGTGCTCCAGTACTGATAGGTGGTAGTGGTAGAGTAGGCGAGGTGCTCCAGTACTGATAGATGGCAGTGGTAGAGTAGGCGAGGTGCTCCAGTACTGATAGATGGCAGTGGTAGAGTAGGCTAGGTGCTCCAGTACTGATAGATGGCAGTGGTAGGTGCTCCAATACTGGTGGATGATATGGGACAGAGTTAGAGGTTCAAACCCAAAATACCTATGTATTTCAAGATGATAGAGGTGATTTAAGGTGCTAATTGTGAGAGTGTGAGGAGGGAGGTAATGAGGTGGGAGGGAGGGTGTCCAAGAGGGTAGAAGTGCGGGTGGAGAGGGAGGTAGGAGGGGAGGATGGGGTGGAGAGAGGTGAAAGTGTGGGAGAAGAGGAGACCTGTGAGGAAAGTAATCAAAATATAATTTTCTGTTTTCAATAAATAGGCTTTTGGCCTATGATCCTACCTGGTACTCCCAGTATCGGCAAGATGTTGTTTCTGTGAGATTTGATTGGTCTGGGACCAGGCTACTGACCCTCCAGAGGGAGTTTCCGCCTACTGTCTTCAACATACATGAAAACAGGGCACTTTACCAGCTGATCGATGACACTGGAGCATATAGTAACTCTGTCACCATGAAGTCCGGCTGTTTTCTCGGGCACAATGATGAGGTGGGTGGAGTCCATAATTTGGAAAGCATGCATGAAGTTGGTGGGGTGTGGGTTTACATGTCACCACTCCACATGATAGTGCTACTGCATGGTGCATGTGTGAAGGTGTGGTTTGGTATTTGTATGTGTGTGTCTGGATGTGCTTGTGTTGTGTGTCGTGAATTGCCTTCTATTCTCTTACTACCATGCTACCCAACAGAGTGTGTATGTGTGCAAGCCGTGTATATTCCTGCACTAAAGTGGGAGGTGAAACTTTTTATCAGGGTATGGCAGTTCTGATATCTCCAGCGAAATGTACAGATTCAGTGTGGTGGTGCAGTGTGTTACACACTTTGTCCTTCCCACCGCTATAACTTTCTCATGCTCCAGTATGTCGCCTCCGGGTCAGATGACTTCAGATGCTTCATATGGAGAATACCACATGGTATGTGATGTCCTCTCGCAGTGTAGCTTGTCCACTCCTCCTTTCTTCCCTTCTCCTCTCCTCTTCTTTTCCATCACTTCCTCCTCTTCCTCCTCGTTCCTCTTCCTCCTTGCTCCTCTTCCTCCTCGCTCCTCTTCCTCCTCGTTCCTCTTCCTCCTCGTTCCTCTTCCTCCTCGCTCCTCTTCCTCCTCGCTCCTCTTCCTCCTCGCTCCTCTTCTTCCTCGCTCCTCTTCTTCCTCGCTCCTCTTCCTCCTCGCTCCTCTTCCTCCTCGCTCCTCTTCTCTCCTCGCTCCTCTTCTTTCCTCTCTCTCCTCATCCACCTCCACCCACACAGGTGGGACCCTTGAGAAGGGTCGTGGGACGACCTTGGTGCCACACTTGGTGCTCCCCGGACACCGTTCTATTGTCAACCAAGTGCGCTACTCTTCAGTCCACCATTTGTTGTGCTCATCTGGTGTGGAGAAGGTGTTCAAGGTAAGATGATGGAAGGGGATGAGGAGCCATTAGTTATTCACACTTATATTGATGGAGCACTGGGGACATGGCATTAATTGTGGGTACTACAATGGAGTTTAGTCCTGGGGAGGAGGTAACCTGACCCTCCCCCAGCTTTGGAGTCACCTTCCACTGCTGGCAAATGACAAGATACAGTGGTCCAAGGCCCCGCCCCCTCGGAGGAGGTATTCCCACCTGGCGTTCCTTGACATGTGGGATGAGGGTAGGGACACTTCGGAGGAGGATGACCATGTGTTGGCCTTCTTTGATGCCCTGATTGAGCAGGAGGGGATGATGAACAGCCATCCTGACGACTCCAATAGCTCCTCCTCCTCATCACCCCCCCAAGGTGACAACCGCCCTCTGGACAGTTTGTCCCTTTCGAGCAGTGATAGGGATGATAACGAAGAAGAAAGCTCTTCTGATGCGTTTCCTTTTTGGCCAAGCGACTGGTCATCTCCTGCCAACACTTCCTCTCTCGAGCCTCCTTGGTCGGACTCTAACCAATCGTTGCTTGAATTAGGTGGGTCTGGGGAGGAGACGGGTGAGGATAGGGATGAGGGATCTTTGGACAATGATGACACCAGTGAAGATGTCATCAAATCTGTCTCGATAGTGGAGGGGGCTTTGGGAGATGACATTGCAGTGTTAGCGTTGAGACCATCGAACAACGTGACCAGGGAAGGACCGTTGGAGGATGCAACTGGAGGAACTGAGTTGAGGGAGGGAAATGTGGCAGGTGAACCACGTACCTTAAATTGCGAGGTTGTACTACAGCCGAGCGACAGTGCGAGTTTTGTGGGCAAGTCAAGCTAAAACAAAAAGGCTTACATTGCGACTTTTATTTTGTCGCGTGAAAAGTCGAACGAACTCGCAACACTGGGCCAGTGATCGGACCACCTATTAATAGACGGATTTTATATGTCCCACCCACACACATTGATCAATTATCGTACGATTGTATTCATTGCATGTCATTAAAATTATTGAGCTGGTTAATTAATAAGTACTAGCCAAAGGTCGGTGTGTACAGCGGGATGAAGTGTCGGCGGTGAATATAAGAGTGTTGAGACGAAGAGAGTAAGGGGACTCGTGATAACAACGTTCAAATGAGCTGTCGATCGGATCTGATACGAGAATGCGGATTGAGGGCTTGAAGAAGAAGGGGTTGTTGTTTGTCGTGTATCTGTGTTGCAGTCTGTCTGGCGCGGGAGGTGGATGCCAGGAATCCGTTACGCCGCTAACGGAACTCGATGTAGTGGTCCCAATTAAAGATGGTGGAGGGCTTGCGGCTCTTGTGAAGAGCGCTAACTCCAGCAGGTCAACCATACTGATGGGAGACTTCGATTACAAAGTGCTCAGCGACGAAATAGCCAAAGTGTAAGCAAACGCCCACAATTTTAACACGCTAAAGTAAAAGCACGCCGCCTTTCATTCTGCGTATTGGCTACAGTACTGTATCATGCCGGTTATTAAACATTTGGCTCTTTAGTGAGGCTTCCTGTAACACTGCTTTAGCTGGTTTCGACTGGCAACTTGTTGACGCCTCGTCTCCCACTCTTGCCCGCAGGTACAACGGCAGCTCGTCTACCTATAGCGTGCTGGCGTCTACAGTGTTTTCATACTGCCGCAGCGCCCTCATCATTGGGGGTTAGCAGCTGGCTCAACCATATTAGGCATGAGCTTAAACCTGTCGTCTGTGGCATCTCTCTTCCCTGTTAGGGTTTGTGACTCTGGTCAGCGTCATATTCCCTGTGATGATTATTGTGCTGTGGGCTGTGCGGAGGTACTGCTGCGAGGAGAATGAAGATGAGGACGAGGACAATCGAAACCTTACCATTAAAGCGCAGGTGTGTATCACTGGCTACCATTTAATACCATGCAGTGTGTGTGTGTGTGTGTGTGTGTTAAATTCTGTGAGCACTAAATGTTTTAAGTATGGCACAGTTGAGTTGTTGTTGCCATAGAAACCCCTGTCAGCCACAACAAGAACATACCACTTGTCTGTTATTAGCCATAGCCTCTCTATGTAAGGGCACCATAAAAGTAGGGAAGGAAAGGTTTAAATGGGAACCACACTGGATTGGGTAGATTTTAGGGGAAGGAGTAGAAGACACAGAATGCTGGAATCTGGGGTGAGGGGTACATTAGGAGTGGCCTAACATTTAGAGGCCTTTCTTTATTCCCTCTCACCTCTTCCTGTGGGCGTGTGTGCAGATCAATGCATGGACTCTGGGCATCTTGCTGATAATAGTGGTGGCTATCTTGACCGCCTTCCTGGTTCTCCTGCTGATAGGGAACACGTGGGTGAGCGAGGGAACATCAGAGGGAGCCAGTTTCCTCAATGGCACACTACCGCTGGTAAGACTGAGGGAGGAAGGGACAGAGAGATGGAGGGACACCTTTTTTTTTTTTTTTTGGAGACCTTTTTTTTAAAAAAGTTCAATTTGTCTTCCTTCTTC
This sequence comes from Ephydatia muelleri, assembly GCA_013339895.1. NCBI lineage: Eukaryota > Metazoa > Porifera > Demospongiae > Spongillida > Spongillidae > Ephydatia > Ephydatia muelleri. The sequence continues at coordinate 5,124,148 of JABACO010000019.1, read as the reverse complement.
TTGACTTCTCTTTGAAGCTTGTGAAGCTGAAATCGGACACTCTCTCCCTAGTGCAGGACATTCTCACGTCGCAGTATGACACCCAAGTGTCCTCAATCATCGCCCAAACCAGGTAGCACCCTCTCTCCTCCTCCCCTCTCCCTTTTGGATTGGCAAAAGTCTAGGATACACTTAGATGGTTATCTAGTTGACTTAATCATTGCCCAAACCACACTCCTCCTCCCCTCTCCCTTTTGGATTGGCAAAAGTACTTAGATGGACATCTAGTTGACACCCAGGTGTTCTCAATCATTGCCCAAACCACCCTCCTCCTCCTCCCCTCTCCGATTTGGATTGGCACACGTCTATGATACACTTAGATGGTCATCTTGTAGTGGTGACATTTTACACGATGACTGTGGACTCTTTTTTATTGTGGCCATGCCAACTTAATGCCATGTGACAAATGTACTCCTGTCAAATATACTTCCGGTTGTCACAGGTTGTACAGGTTACACAGTGGCACGTACTCACTGTGTACCTGTACAACTTGTGTCTTGGGACAATGTGTACTCCTATGTCATGTGACAATTTACATCCTGTATCACATGACAATGTACACCTATGTCATTCTGGACCAAGATGTTGTTTTCCATCTCATAGGCGTTTATTTTTAACCTTGAATGAAACGAGTATGTTTGAAGTAAAGTCTTTAAATGAATATGTTCTTCAGGATCAGTGAGGCATTATGGGGAGGGGGAGGAGAAGCATGAGGCATTATGGGGAGGGGGAGGAGAAGCATGAGGCATTATGGGGAGGGGGGAGGAGAAGCATGAGGCATTATGGGGAGGGGGAGGAGAAGCATGAGGCATTATGGGGAGGGGGAGGAGAAGCATGAGGCATTATGGGGAGGGGGAGGAGAAGCATGAGGCATTATGGGGGGAGGGGGAGGAGAAGCATGAGGCATTATGGGGAGGGGGAGGAGAAGCATGAGGCATTATGGGGAGGGGGAGGAGAAGCATGAGGTATTATGGGGAGGGGGAGGAGAAGCATGAGGCATTATGGGGAGGGGGAGGAGAAGCAATTGGTTAGCAGAAAATAATTGCATTAGTTCCATTCCATTCCCACCATTACGTTCCCATCCCATTCCCACCATTATGTCCCCATTCCATTCTCACCATTACATACCCATCCCATTCCCCCATTATGTTCCCATTCCATTCCCACCATTATGTCCCCATTCCATTCCCACCATTATGTACCCATCCCATTCCCCCCATTATGTTCCCACCCCCTTCTCATCATAGCTCTGTTCCAGTGAGTGTCAAGCAGAAGTTGTCTGATCTCTACGGACCACACATCGCAGCTGTTGTGAATGATGTGAGCAAATGTGGAGTGGGTGGGGCAATGGGTGGAGCAATGGGTAGGGAGCAGTAGGTAGTGTACGCTGTGTATAACATTAATTAGCATGTGTATAACAGGTGTGTAGTGGGATGTTATTACATAATACGTACCAATACCACACCTGTTATGCACATCCGAATTAATGCATGAGAATGATGAAATATGAGAATCCACATGGCCAACCACCAGACACGACCTTCACTGGATTCCCCACCAGCTATAGCTCCACCCACCTCGCTCCCTTCTCCACCCACCTCACTCCATCACACAGATGCACCACTCTCTAGCACTGTGTGATAAGGGTTGTACTGTGTGGTGCACGTTTTTTCATGCCATCAAGAATCATATGTTTCTTTGCATGAAATTCAAAGTCACTGCTGGTGCCTGGGTATAGCTAACTTCACACGACTGTTGGTCTATGCAGTATGATGTAATTACCATAGTATGGCATAACTTTGTAACGTGTGCTATGATGTAATTATCAAGTTATTTGTAATGATATAAGGTATGCTGCAATTATCGGCTATTTTTGTCCTACTATGACATAATTGTATGAGGTGTGCTTGCATTATCTTTGGCCCCTTCAAGGTTCAGAATGAGCTCACTGGGATCCAAAACCTATCTCATGCTGCAAGCCAGCTGAATGTCCTCCATCGTGGCTTGCTCCAACTGAACCTGCTGCCTAGCCTGACCAATCTGACATCAGCCATGCTGGCTTTGGTACAGGTGTGTGTGTGTGTGTGTGTGTGTGTGTGTGTGTGTGTGTGTGTGTGTGTGTGTGTGTGTGTGTGTGTGTGTGTGTGTGTGTGTGTGTGTGTGTGTGTGTGTGTGTGTGTGTGTGTGTGTGTGTGTGTGTGTGTGTGTGAGTGCGTGCGTGCGTGCGTGCGTGCGTGTGTGTGCATGTGTGTGTGTGGTGTGTGTGAGTGCGTGCGTGCGTGCGTGCGTGTGTGTGTGTGTGCACGTGTGTGCGCGCGCATGTGTGTGTTTGTGTGTGTGTGTTGTGTGTTGTCGTAGGTGTGTTGTGTGTTGCATGTGACTACATTATGTGTGTGCACATATTATGTGTACATAGTGGTTTGTCACATGTTCCATCTTCACGTGTGTGCACCACACACATCAAGTGCCACACACCCGAGATGATGTAATCCTTCAGCGCACAATGGAAGATAATATTTTCTGCATAAAACACACATATGCACACATGCACACACACACACACACAAAAATATGCACACAACACACACAAATACACATATGCACACAACACACATACATGCACTCAACACACACACACACACACACCACACACCCTACCACCTTTGGACCACTCCTCTAACATGATACCATGAGACCAGCGCTGTAACTCGTCAGGCCAGCTCTACCCCCAGTGTGTCAACCTGACCATCAACACACCTCTCTTTGTTCCCATGGCATCGCAACTCCTGCGCTCCAACTTCTCTTCACTCGGGGGAGTGGACCCGCCCACTGGCTCCAGAATGCTCTCCCTGCTGGTGGCTACGTTGGGCTCCATCACATATGTCCCTGTTTCTAGTGGGTTTCCCGGGTATCTGGATGATGTGGTGAGTAGGGGGGGGGGGGGGGGGGGGGGAGAGGGGATGAGTGTTTGTTTGCTCCTGTAGTGTTGTTCATATAAACATCACATTAAGTTATGTACATATACATACATACATACATACATACATACATACATACATACATACATACATACATACATACATACATACATACATACATACATACATACATACATACATACATACATACATACATACATACATACATACATACATAATAATAATAAACCATCGCACTGTACACGTAATACAATACGTTTGGAGGAAGAATAGCAAAGTCAGGTGCACTATGTAGGTGGGCAAAAACTAGCGTCCACTAACCATTTGTGTGACTTGCGTATATGCCATCATATCACACATCCCCTCACACACCCACACACCTCTCCATACAGGGTAGGACCATCACAGAACACATCAATGTCACCTCCACTGCTTACTTTGGCACCATTCGAGGCAAACCTCACCCAGTTTGCCTCCATGCTGGAGGGTGACTATGGCAACCTGAACTTTGGCTGGCCCAGCTCACAGAGCCGGTTGCAGCTGTACCTGGGAAGTAGGTAAGGTTGGGTTGCAAGGCGGGGTGTGAATAAAAGGGTTAAAGAGGATATTTAGCAGCCATCTTCCATTCATAGAGAGAGGTATCATATCCCCCACCCTCTCTGCAGGTACCTTGACAACTGGCGGGTCTTCATCTCTTCCTCTATCATAGTCTTCTCGGCAGCTGTGTTTGGGTTTATTGTGTGCCTCTTTGTTGCCATGGCGAGAGGACTTGTCAACATTCTGCTGATTTATCGCTATGGCGACGACATGTCCTACATTGAGGCTGCGCACCAGTCTGGAATCTTCATGAGAAAGTGAGGGGTGTGGTTGTGTGGGTGTGAGTGTGTGGGTGTGGTGTGGGTGTAGTGAGTTGCATCTGGTATAGTATGTTGCACACAATGTTTTGAAGTGATGTACAGGAATATGGGCCAAATGTTTACCTATTGTGTGTATACATACAAACACACACACATGCACACACACATACACACACAACGCACATACACATACCACACACCACACACACACATCACACATACACACACACAGGCTTAGTTGTGTGTTCTCCATCATCCCACTCATTGCTGCCATCATATCCACGGCTGCCCTCTGCACTGCTGGTGTGGCCGGCAATATCTGTGGCCCCTATGCTAACTTAACAGGACTGGTGGACAATGTTTTTGATAACCCAGCTACCTGGAACAACACTTATCCGTTGGGCGCCATCTTTGTCAACAACCCGCACTACCCCTTCACAGTGAAGGGCCTCCTGGAGGGATGCCATGCCAACCAGTCCCTGTACGTCGCCCTCAGACAGAATCTGAGGTACAACGTTGGCACCAGTGTCGCCATTCCAGACCAGCTTGCAGTAAGTATCCCCTGGCACCAGGTTCCATTCCATGTATAGTGCAAATAGGGCTATATGACCCTTTCTTTATCTCTGCCGAAAGGATTTTATCTAGGCCCATGTGATTTTATATTATAATTGTATTTTGACATTTGGGGTACTCTCTAATTTGGCATGTGTGTCGATCCCACCAGATTGCATACGTAGACAACATGAAGTCTGTGTTGCTAGGCAACAACTTCACTGTGCTGAAGCCTGAGGTGCAGGCCCAGCTGTCCCTGGCAGCCACCAATCTCTCAAACTACCAGGTCTCGTGGGATGACTACATGCTATTGGACGGATCTGAGCTTTGGCTGGACCAACGGTTTGGAGGCATAGATGCGCTGGGAGCATTTCTGGTGGGTTGGGGGTGTGTGAGAGGGGAGGGGTGGGTGATGTGTGGTGGTGGCATGTGGAAGGAGGGGTGGGGTGTGTGAGGGAGGGGGTGTGGTGTGGGAGACATAATTGCTCTCATGTGGGTAGTTTTTTCAATTTTTCAAATTTTTTGATTTCTGTGAACTGGAGAGTTCCTCTATCCAATTATCCTTACATTGGACTATCCTTTCCATACAAGTTTGCTTGTCTTGGAGAAAAGTAGCCCATTATGTCCCATATGATACAAGTGTAGAGCTGTGCACATGACTTGTATGTATGTGTGTGTGTGCTATCTTTGGTATGGGTACATGCCATGCCTAAATGCTTCACATTACACTTGTCACCATCATGGGTAGTGCACTGTAAATGGAATTGGCACTGGTACCTCACTAGAACAGTGTCTGGTGACATTATCCCTTTAAAAAACATTTATGTGCTTTTTTGGTTGTATTTTCATTTGTTGCAGGCCCTCTTTGAATCAAATAACACACTGCAGACCTATACCAGAGCAGCTCTGTCAGCACTGTCCTCTTTCAAGACCTGTCTTGCCATGTACCAAGTACGACATTGCATTTCCTCCTCACCACTGTTCTTCCCCCTCCCCCCCACCCTCCCCCACCCTCCCCCCACCCTCCCCCACCCTCCCCCCACCCTCCCCCACCCTCCCCCCACCCTCCCCCCACCCTCCCCCACCCCCCCCCCACCCTCCCATCCATCATCAACACTTACTGCTCACCATCTTTTCCAGTCACAGCTTCCGAGCATCCATCTCTATGCCACACTGGCGCAGAGGCTGCAAGAGAGGTACACGGGAGACACCGCATCTAATCTTAGCACCGTTGCCGTGGACGCGATGGCTGAGGTGTCCATCGACACTGCCTCCATCAGCAACACATTGTGTAAGTGTGCAGCCACTGAGCGGTGAGGGTTGGGTACCTTGACCACTTGCATGATCAGTGGCGTTGTGCAGCTGAGCACAAGGCAGCTGGTCTATGGGGTCCCTTGGGTGTGTCAATATCAGGGTGAAACATTTTAGGGCTCTACCTACTTTTTTTTGTGTGTGTGTTACAAAATGGCAATCTGTACGCTTCTGGGGCCTTATTGGGTAGTCTTGTCCCTCAGCCTGGTATTGTATTGTGGTGAGTCACACACCTAAGAGCATGATTTCTTGATTTATACAACACTTTAATTAATTTATCGGCACTTCAGTAAATGTATTGTGGGAAGGACAATAGGCAGCTACATGTAAGTATCTATGTTTCTCAATGTGTGAGCACAACATCATAATGGTGGGCACTATATAGAGGCATCACATAATGCTGGACACACCATACATGTATAACGGTGGGCATCATATAGAGGTTCCATCTCCCCTGAAGTTCCAGTTTTTGTGGATGGAAGGGGGAGGAGGGGGAAAGGAAGGTGGGATGGGAGGGTGGGGGGGGGGGAGGAAGAGAATTTACATTAGTATGTGCAAGTTGTTGCTTTTCTTGGCCAGCTATGAGACCATAGTTGTGACTCATAGTTGTGACTCACCTTCCTTTCCAGTGACTCAAGCCGCCATTCAAGCCAACCAGATGCTCTATTCCTACGAGACCACCGCCCGCTCCCAACTCCAGTGCGGCCTGGGCACCTGCTCCTCCCTCCCCTCCCTCTTCTCCTCCTTCTCCTCCGCGGTGTGCGGCGACGTGGTGCAGGGGATGGACGTCCTCTGGACCTCCCTCCTGGCCACCCTCTCCTTCTCCCTCCTGGCCCTCCTGCTCACTGTGGCTCTGGCTGGTCGCCTCATAGACGTCCAGCTCGAGAAGTCCCTGAGGAACAAGCTGACACGTTTCGACATTGCGAAACACGGCCATAGAGCAGCTCTCTTCCACACTCTGGCTGCTCATAGGCGTCGCCGTGAGCGCGTGGTTCGTCGCCGTGGTGTTTGAGGGGCAGGGCGTGTACGGAGAGGGTGGGTGTGGTCTCGGGTGTTGCTACGCCTGTGTGGAAGCCTTTGGGGCGGTGTTCCTCGGGCTGTCTGCGTTGACCGGAGGTGGTTCGCACATGTACCAGGGAATCATCCTGTACAGACTACGGGGTAAGTGATGGTGGTGGTGGGGGGGGATGGGAGAGGGTCTGGGGACGAGGTAACTAGGTGGCTTGAATTAGCTTGTTATGTAGATGAGAGAGGGATGGGGTGGGGCAGGGGATGGGGTGGGGCAGGGGATGGGGAGGGGCAGGGGATGGAGAGGGGCAGGGGATGGGGTGGGCGGATGGTGGGGCAGTGGAATGGGGTGGGGCAGGGGATGGGGATTGCATGGGATGGGGTGCAGGGGTGGGAGGGGCAGGATGGGGGGGGGCAGGGGATGGGGTGGGCAGGATGGGGTGGGGCAGGGGATGGGGTGGGGCAGTGTATGGGGTGGGGTGGGGAAGGGGATGGGGGAGGGGCAGAGATGGGGAGTGGCAGGGGCTGGGGGGTGGGGCAGGGAAGGGGATGTGTGGCAGGGGTCAGATGGGGGTGGGGCAGGGGATGGGGTGGGCAGGCGGATGGGTTGGGCAGGGGATGGGGTGGGGCAGGGATGGGGGTGGGACAAGGTTTCACTGTTATCAGGTTCAAGGTTTCATTGTTATCAGGGGAGGGGGCAGGGTTGTCTGACAGATTTGTATGACGGGGGACAAGCGGGGACAAGAGTTGACCCACATGGCCTCTTTTGTCCCACCTCAGAGCTGGAGTAAAGCAATGTAGGGGTCAAAGCTCGTCGTTTCTGGCTGGAGAGGAAGAAAGCTGTCCACTTCTATGGCCAGCTCTTGCCAGTTCTTCTTACAGGTACGGCCAGTTCTGCCAGTTCTTTGTACAGGTATCCACTCTCTTCTCATTGTCACAGTCTGTGTGCTAACAAGGGGTGTAAACTTTGATGTGTATACCTTCTCCACATTCCCATATCCCACTCCTAATTCTCCACACACAGGATATCCCATTCCTGGTTCTGGCCGGCTACTTCACCCAGCAGACCAAGGCTCTCCATGTGTCCGCGTTCTTCACCCTCTCTGTCAGTCTCCTCGGAGTGGTGGCCTACTTTGGGTACCTGGTTGTGGAGAGGGGCAACATCCAGGGGTACTTTCGGGTGTCTCAAGGGGGAGGCGCTGGATGCCTGGACCAAGTTCAGGATAGGAGGGGGTGTGGTCAGGCCACCTGCCCAGGAGCCGAGCCCGGCCACCTCCCTCCCTCCCCCAGAGGCCACACAGGTCTCCCTATGGGAGCAGTGAGTCGGAGCACTCTGATGATTCCCAGGTGTGTGGGGAGGAGAGGGTCGATGGGGGAGAGGTCAGGGGAGGAGGGGTTGTGTGGGAAGAGAAGACGATCGTGGGGAGGAGGGGTCGTGGGGAGGAGAGGTCATGGGGAGGAGAGGTCATGGGGAGGAGAGGTCATGGGGAGGAGGGTTGTGTGGGGAAGAGAAGACGATCGTGGAGGAGGTCGTGGAGAGAGGTCATGGGGAGGAGGTGTTGCAGCATGTGGTGTAATGTTAGATAATGCCTTGCTAGGTTTTGGACATCACATTTTTGTGTCTTGGTGATGTTTTGTTGTTAAAGTAATGGATGTAGATGTTGCATGATGGAATTAATTATGCTTGCATTTTGTAGAGAGAAAAAAGAGCCATTTGGATATATTTCAAATCAGTTGCTTGCTTTACTAAGCATAGGCTGTAATGTTTGGTTATCATATGATTGGTTACTTTTTTGCGTGACACTTCCTTTTCTTGTAATCCTTCTGATGACTAAAAACCCTGCAGGAGTTATAAGTCTGTTCTATAGTAGACTTTATCAAACAACAACCCAAAAACGGTAGTTTGGTTCTTCAAAGCCTATCCTCCTGCTGTCCGTGCTCTTATTTGAGTCCTTACTTGTACGTATCAATAAAAACATTGGATTACATCCACAAATTTGTCTTTCTCGCATGGTTATTCATTTATTGTTTTCGTGACCATATTAGGGCACATACCAGGAAGAAAATGGATTTGAGTATGTACGTACGACTAGAAATCAGCAAAGGCTTTCAGATATTCAAGAGGAACAGCATGAAGGGATGTCTGTGTTGGATCAGGTGACGTCAGGTGATCCAGGTGCAGGTGATCCAGAAGGCCATAGCAACCATCATGAAGAGCATGCCAGTACTCAATTTCGCCAGGTGGGATGAGTTTCCTTGTGGCATATGTGTTGTCGGTGGGCGAGTGTGTATGGGTGGAGTCTCTTGTAAAGGTCACACTCCAGCATGTGAAGCATGGATTGCGGAGGGCATTTTAAAGTGTGGTGCGCATGACCATGGAGTAAAGGGTCTTCTTTGTGGGTGTGGCTGAGTAGTTGCCATAGGTAGACCACCTATAGATTCGCACATATACCAGACCTCATTCTCTGTGTTCCCTTCTTATGTGTGTTGTGGAGATGCAACATTCCCCACCGTGTCTCACTCAATTTGAATGTCCACTTACATCATTTGGTACACGCACACACGTACACACACATAAAAATACTTACACACACATAAAAACACTTA
>JABACO010000019.1:5095050-5113835 GCA_013339895.1 Ephydatia muelleri | reverse complement strand
CACACACCTGTACCAAAGCCAGCATGGCTGATGTCAGATTGGTCAGGCTAGGCAGCAGTTCAGTTGGAGCAAGCCACGATGGAGGACATTCAGCTGGCTTGCAGCATGAGATAGGTTTTGGATCCCAGTGAGCTCATTCTGAACCTTGAAGGGGCCAAAGATAATGCAAGCACACCTCATACAATTATGTCATAGTAGGACAAAAATAGCCTATAATTGCAGCATACCTTATATCATTACAAATAACTTGATAATTACATCATAGCACACGTTACAAGTTATGCCATACTATGGTAATTACATCATACTGCATAGACCAACAGTCGTGTGAAGTTAGCTATACCCAGGCACCAGCAGTGACTTTGAATTTCATGCAAAGAAACATATGATTCTTGATGGCATGAAAAAACGTGCACCACACAGTACAACCCTTATCACACAGTGCTAGAGAGTGGTGCATCTGTGTGATGGAGTGAGGTGGGTGGAGAAGGGAGTGAGGTGGGTGGAGCTAGCTGGTGGGGAATCCAGTGAAGGTCGTGTCTGGTGGTTGGCCATGTGGATTCTCATATTTCATCATTCTCATGCATTAATTCGGATGTGCATAACAGGTGTGGTATTGGTACGTATTATGTAATAACATCCCACTACACACCTGTTATACACATGCTAATTAATGTTATACACAGCGTACACTACCTAACTGCTCCCTACCCATTGCTCCACCCATTGCCCCACCCACTCCACATTTGCTCACATCATTCACAACAGCTGCGATGTGTGGTCCGTAGAGATCAGACAACTTCTGCTTGACACTCACTGGAACAGAGCTATGATGAGAAGGGGGTGGGAACATAATGGGGGAATGGGATGGGTACATAATGGTGGGAATGGAATGGGGACATAATGGTGGGAATGGAATGGGAACATAATGGGGGAATGGGATGGGTATGTAATGGTGAGAATGGAATGGGGACATAATGGTGGGAATGGGATGGGAACGTAATGGTGGGAATGGAATGGAACTAATGCAATATTTTCTGCTAACCAATTGCTTCTCCTCCCCCTCCCCATAATGCCTCATGCTTCTCCTCCCCCTCCCCATAATACCTCATGCTTCTCCTCCCCTCCCCATAATGCCTCATGCTTCTCCTCCCCCTCCCCATAATGCCTCATGCTTCTCCTCCCCCTCCCCATAATGCCTCATGCTTCTCCTCCCCCTCCCCATAATGCCTCATCTTCTCCTCCCCCTCCCCATAATGCCTCATGCTTCTCTCCCCCTCCCCATAATGCCTCATGCTTCTCCTCCCCCCCCCATAATGCCTCATGCTTCTCCTCCCCCTCCCCATAATGCCTCATGCTTCTCCTCCCCCTCCCCATAATGCCTCACTGATCACATATTCATTTAAAGACTTTACTTCAAACATACTCGTTTCATCAAGGTTAAAAATAAACGCTATGAGATGGAAAACACATCTTGGTCCAGAATGACATAGGTGTACATTGTCATGTGATACAGATGTAAATTGTCACATGACATAGGAGTACACATTGTCCCAAGACACGGTTTCAGGTTGTCACGTGGCACGTACTCCTGTGTTATGTACACTTGTGACAACCGGAAGTATATTTGACAGGAGTACATTTGTCACATGGCATTAAGTTGGCATGGCCACAATAAAAAAGAGTCCACAGTCATCGTTGTAAAATGTCACCACTACAAGATGACCATCTACGTAGTATCATAGACGTTGTGCCAATCCAATCGGAGAGGGGAGGAGGAGGAGGGTGGTTTGGGCAATGATTGAGAACACCTGGGTGTCAACTAGATGTCCATCTAAGTACTTTTGCCAATCCAAAGGGAGAGGGGAGGAGGAGTGTGGTTTGGGCAATGATTAAGTCAACTAGATAACCATCTAAGTGTATCCTAGACTTTTGCCAATCCAAAAGGGAGAGGGGAGGAGGAGAGAGGGTGCTACCTGGTTTGGGCGATGATTGAGGACACTTGGGTGTCATACTGCGACGTGAGAATGTCCTGGCACTAGAGAGAGAGTGTCCGATTTCAGCTTCACAAGCTTCAAAGAGAAGTCAAGAAGAGAGGAAGACAAATTGAACTTTTTTAAAAAAAAAGGTCTTCAAAAAAAAAAAAAAAAAAAAGGTGTCCCTCCATCTCTCTGTCCCTTCCTCCCTCAGTCTTACCAGCGGTAGTGTGCCATTGAGGAAACTGGCTCCCTCTGATGTTCCCTCGCTCACCCACGTGTTCCCTATCAGCAGGAGAACCAGGAAGGCGGTCAAGATAGCCACCACTATTATCAGCAAGATGCCCAGAGTCCATGCATTGATCTGCACACACGCCCACAGGAAGAGGTGAGAGGGAATAAAAGAAAGGCCTCTAAATGTTAGGCCACTTCCTAATGTACCCCTCACCCCAGATTCCAGCATTCTGTGTCTTCTACTCCTTCCCCTAAAATCTACCCAATCCAGTGTTGTTCCCATTTTAAACCTTTCCTTCCCTACTTTTATGGTGCCCTTACATAGAGAGGCTATGGCTAATAACAGACAAGTGGTATGTTCTTGTTGTGGCTGACAGGGGTTTCTATGGCAACAACAACTCAAACTGTGCCATACTTAAAACATTTAGTGCTCACAGAATTTAACACACACACACACACACACCACTGCATGGTATTAAATGGTAGCCAGTGATACACACCTGCGCTTTAATGGTAAGGTTTCGATTGTCCTCGTCCTCATCTTCATTCTCCTCGCAGCAGTACCTCCGCCACAGCCCACAGCACAATAATCATCACAGGGAATATGACGCTGACCAGAGTCACAAACCCTAACAGGGAAGAGAGATGCCACAGACGACAGGTTTAAGCTCATGCCTAATATGGTTGAGCCAGCTGCTAACCCCCAATGATGAGGGCGCTGCGGCAGTATGAAAACACTGTAGACGCCAGCACGCTATAGGTAGACGAGCTGCCGTTGTACCTGCGGGCAAGAGTGGGAGACGAGGCGTCAACAAGTTGCCAGTCGAAACCAGCTAAAGCAGTGTTACAGGAAGCCTCACTAAAGAGCCAAATGTTTAATAACCGGCATGATACAGTACTGTAGCCAATACGCAGAATGAAAGGCGGCGTGCTTTTACTTTAGCGTGTTAAATTGTGGGCGTTGCTTACACTTTGGCTATTTCGTCGCTGAGCACTTTGTAATCGAAGTCTCCCATCAGTATGGTTGACCTGCTGGAGTTAGCGCTCTTCACAAGAGCCGCAAGCCCTCCACCATCTTTAATTGGGACCACTACATCGAGTTCCGTTAGCGGCGTAACGGATTCCTGGCATCCACCTCCCGCGCCAGACAGACTGCAACACAGATACACGACAAACAACAACCCCTTCTTCTTCAAGCCCTCAATCCGCATTCTCGTATCAGATCCGATCGACAGCTCATTTGAACGTTGTTATCACGAGTTCCCCTTACTCTCTTCGTCTCAACACTCTTATATTCACCGCCGACACTTCATCCCGCTGTACACACCGACCTTTGGCTAGTACTTATTAATTAACCAGCTCAATAATTTTAATGACATGCAATGAATACAATCGTACGATAATTGATCAATGTGTGTGGGTGGGACATATATAAAATCCGCTCTATTAATAGGTGGTCCGATCACTGGCCCAGTGTTGCGAGTTCGTTCGACTTTTCACGCGACAAATAAAAGTCGCAATGTAGCCTTTTTGTTTTAGCTTGACTTGCCCACAAAACTCGCACTGTCGCTCGGCTGTAGTACAACCTCGCAATTTAGGTACGTGGTTCACCTGCCACATTTCCCTCCCTCAACTCAGTTCCTCCAGTTGCATCCTCCAACGGTCCTTCCCTGGTCACGTTGTTCGATGGTCTCAACGCTAACACTGCAGTGTCATCTCCCAAAGCCCCCTCCACTATCGAGACAGATCTGATGACATCTTCACTGGTGTCATCATTGTCCAAAGATCCCTCATCCCTATCCTCACCCGTCTCCTCCCCAGACCCACCTAATTCAAGCAACGATTGGTTAGAGTCCGACCAAGGAGGCTCGAGAGAGGAAGTGTTGGCAGGAGATGACCAGTCGCTTGGCCAAAAAGGAAACGCATCAGAAGAGCTTTCTTCTTCGTTATCATCCCTATCACTGCTCGAAAGGGACAAACTGTCCAGAGGGCGGTTGTCACCTTGGGGGGGTGATGAGGAGGAGGAGCTATTGGAGTCGTCAGGATGGCTGTTCATCATCCCCTCCTGCTCAATCAGGGCATCAAAGAAGGCCAACACATGGTCATCCTCCTCTGAAGTGTCCCTACCCCTCATCCCACATGTCAAGGAACGCCAGGTGGGAATACCTCCTCCGAGGGGGCGGGGCCTTGGACCACTGTATCTTGTCATTTGCCAGCAGTGGAAGGTGACTCCAAAGCTGGGGGAGGGTCAGGTTACCTCCTCCCCAGGACTAAACTCCATTGTAGTACCCACAATTAATGCCATGTCCCCAGTGCTCCATCAATATAAGTGTGAATAACTAATGGCTCCTCATCCCCTTCCATCATCTTACCTTGAACACCTTCTCCACACCAGATGAGCACAACAAATGGTGGACTGAAGAGTAGCGCACTTGGTTGACAATAGAACGGTGTCCGGGGAGCACCAAGTGTGGCACCAAGGTCGTCCCACGACCCTTCTCAAGGGTCCCACCTGTGTGGGTGGAGGTGGATGAGGAGAGAGAGGAAAGAAGAGGAGCGAGGAGGAAGAGGAGCGAGGAAGAAGAGGAGCGAGGAAGAAGAGGAGCGAGGAAGAAGAGGAGCGAGGAAGAAGAGGAGCGAGGAGGAAGAGGAGCGAGGAGGAAGAGGAGCGAGGAGGAAGAGGAGCGAGGAAGAAGAGGAGCGAGGAGGAAGAGGAGCGAGGAAGAAGAGGAGCGAGGAAGAAGAGGAGCGAGGAAGAAGAGGAGCGAGGAAGAAGAGGAGCGAGGAAGAAGAGGAGCGAGGAGGAAGAGGAGCGAGGAGGAAGAGGAGCGAGGAGGAAGAGGAGCGAGGAGGAAGAGGAGCGAGGAGGAAGAGGAGCGAGGAGGAAGAGGAGCGAGGAGGAAGAGGAGCGAGGAGGAAGAGGAACGAGGAGGAAGAGGAGGAAGTGATGGAAAAGAAGAGGAGAGGAGAAGGGAAGAAAGGAGGAGTGGACAAGCTACACTGTGAGAGGACATCACATACCATGTGGTATTCTCCATATGAAGCATCTGAAGTCATCTGACCCGGAGGCGACATACTGGAGCATGAGAAAGTTATAGCGGTGGGAAGGACAAAGTGTGTAACACACTGCACCACCACACTGAATCTGTACATTTCGCTGGAGATATCAGAACTGCCATACCCTGATAAAAAGTTTCACCTCCCACTTTAGTGCAGGAATATACACGGCTTGCACACATACACACTCTGTTGGGTAGCATGGTAGTAAGAGAATAGAAGGCAATTCACAACACACAACACAAGCACATCCAGACACACACATACAAATACCAAACCACACCTTCACACATGCACCATGCAGTAGCACTATCATGTGGAGTGGTGACATGTAAACCCACACCCCACCAACTTCATGCATGCTTTCCAAATTATGGACTCCACCCACCTCATCATTGTGCCCGAGAAAACAGCCGGACTTCATGGTGACAGAGTTACTATATGCTCCAGTGTCATCGATCAGCTGGTAAAGTGCCCCTGTTTTCATGTATGTTGAAGACAGTAGGCGGAAACTCCCCTCTGGAGGGTCAGTAGCCTGGTCCCAGACCAATCAAATCTCACAGAAACAACATCTTGCCGATACTGGGAGTACCAGGTAGGATCATAGGCCAAAAGCCTATTTATTGAAAACAGAAAATTATATTTTGATTACTTTCCTCACAGGTCTCCTCTTCTCCCACACTTTCACCTCTCTCCACCCCATCCTCCCCTCCTACCTCCCTCTCCACCCGCACTTCTACCCTCTTGGACACCCTCCCTCCTCACACTCTCACAATTAGCACCTTAAATCACCTCTATCATCTTGAAATACATAGGTATTTTGGGTTTGAACCTCTAACTCTGTCCCATATCATCCACCAGTATTGGAGCACCTACCACTGCCATCTATCAGTACTGGAGCACCTAGCCTACTCTACCACTGCCATCTATCAGTACTGGAGCACCTCGCCTACTCTACCACTGCCATCTATCAGTACTGGAGCACCTCGCCTACTCTACCACTACCACCTATCAGTACTGGAGCACCTAGCCTACTCTACCACTCACTTCTTATTCATCCTGAGGTCATATAGGGCAGCACCAAACACTGAGTTTCCGACAGCTAAAAGGTTGGACTCCACAGGGTTAAAACACACGCTCTGGTATGAACTGCGGCTCTGTATAACCACATTCCTAGCAAGACCTAGGTGAGTGTGTGTGTTGGTGGATGTGAAGGTGAGGTTGTGGAGCTGGAGAATGTCATCGTCTGCATCCAATATAAATGTGTCGCACGAGAATATCCATCCTACTACATAAGGTTGCCATAGTAAACATAACTATTCGTCCTACAGCTGAAGGTTGCCATAGCAAACAAAAATACGTGATAATTAACCCCCTTACGGTAGGACATCAAAGGAAACAATAATGTTGGGATCACATTTGCAGGCATCACGTGATTTGAACTATCCATCAGTGGGCATGCCGCACATCGTACCTGTTGGGAGTCGGGTGTCAATAAGCGAGACAGCGCCGTCCTCAGAGGCTGAAAGTATCACATCGGGAGAAGATGGGTTTGCAGAGAGGCAATATATGGCTGGCATGTCCCCGTAGGTGTGTTCTTGAATGCACTTTGTGCTGCATGGTGATCACATTTGCCCCCCCCCCCAAAGTGGGGGCATCTCACATGAGTGGGAATGCAGTGGTCAACATTTACACGCATGCATTGTACAATGACAGACACAGGCATCTTGCCATATCTGCATAGACAAGGGTATATTGAAATGGACGTTTGTACATTGACACGCATACATGTAGTCACATGAAACGTGAATAACTTTCTCCACAATCATGCCTCTTTGCAGTCACAATCCTTCCCAATGCCCAATTCCATCTCGTGCACATCTCCATCACAAAATTGGCATGCGTCAGCTGTGCACACTGGCCACACTCTGCAATACAATAGACCATAGGGCTCCATCCCATAAGGATACACACTATGATACTAAGATGAGACAGGCTTCCATCCCATCACTCCAGTGTAGCTTATGCGCATGATGCCTGAAAATCAAAGTCCACCTTGTGGGGGAGGGGCAGCAGAGTGGCTGTGCACTGAAGCCTTAGTCTGCTTTCCCTCACCAGTCAACAAGCTGTATTTGAATTCCAAAACAGCTGGAATTCACATATATACACCCCTTTTGCACACACACATTTCTCCAGCTGCAACAAAAGGACATCATCTACATGTGTACATGTGTACGCATCACCTGACTGACCCTGCATCTGTGCATGCACCCTTATCAGCATTCCTGCAAGAGTACTTATTCCCTATCCTTCAAACAGAAAATGATATGCTGGGTGTGTCATCCAGACTGCAGTTACATGTGCAGGCAGTGATTCCAGCTGTTGCGATATGTATAGTGTTCTCAGCTAAAAGCGACCTTTTAAATTAGTTTTTGGATTGTAACTTAAAAACCGTTTGGGATATGCTTGAGAGAATTTGAATTTCTGTGCTCGATTATGCATGCTTAAAATTGCATCAGGATTATCAAACCTTGAAGCTTGCACACTAATTATGTAGTCACAAACACAATTATCTCAGAGATGCAGTGATTATCGTTTGGTCATCAGACTAAGAATCAATATTAAAATGTTTAATTCACTTACACGAGACAAGAAATCACCCAGTGTATACACATGCGCACCCATACACACACATGCGCACCCATACACACCACATGCGCACACATACCCACACATGTGCACACACATACCCACACATGCACACACATACCCACACACGTGCACACACATACTCCCACATGTGCACACACATACCCACACATGCGCACACACATACCCACACATGCGCACACACATACCCACACATGCGCACACACATAGGCATATCATTAGCACGCTACACGTACATGCACTATACAAGAGTGTGTGCGTGCAAACTCTTATGTAAATCCCCGTAAATGACCAGTCTCATCCTACCTCCTAATATCATGCTTCTTTACAACTCCATCATTTCCTATGACAGACAAGGCATGGCGTAATTCTTTTAAAAGCACACATCCACAGTTCTATCCACTTGTCTCCTCTTTCTCCTCCCCATGTTCCTCTGGCCCACACTTTTTTGTTTGTTTGTTGTTTTTTTTTTGTTTTTTTTTTGCGGAGGGGAGCCTGCATGGACTTACCTGCCGAGTACGCATACGCATTGTTACTGCTGAATGCCAGCGAGAATATGTTTGACTCGTGGAGACCCTCCATGGCCACCGACCGGTGTTTCCCCTCTATCAGCTCGCAGGTCCGCCAAAGCAGAATACGTCTGTCATCTCCACCTGGCAGGGACAACAAACAAATTTCACTCTCTTTAGCTTTACGGGGCACGTGCCTGTCATCAACAAATCCTCATCGTTGTTGGAGAACTCGACTGCATTCACACATCCGTGGTGACCCCTTATGTCTCGCGAATGCATGCATTGTGCCGTCGAAAGACCTCCGTCGATGAACTTCTTTGTCAGACGTGACGGGTGCAGCAAATCCCATTGGTCCCGCTCTAAACAATTCAATATGTTTAATTCAGGTAATTCAGGTTGGCTATGCCGGAGAAAAGCACAGGTTTGGATTTCATGAGAGAGTTTACACCTCAGTATACAGTACCTTTTGCACGCCATGCGTCCGCGTGTTTTCAATACACAACGAAAAGTTTGTTCACGGTACAGGGGTGTATACAACCTGCGACAGGATTGATTACAGGGTCGATATGAGAGGTGTAGAACAAGTCGGTACACGACCGAAAGGTACCACCCCTGATATATGCTGTAGCTAACAACTTGTATCGATCCAGTCAACTACCTGCAACAGGGTCGTAAACAACCTGTACAAAAACAGATGAATTCCTTATATGGACTTTCACTACCGTAATTCCAATTAAATGATAAAGTGATAAAGTGCATTGCAACTGTTATTATAAAACACAATACAAGTTTTTACAAAACACAATACACATTAAGGCAATACAGCAACTGTGTCCAGTCATGTAAGAACACAAGCTTGGTATCTGCAACTTGCTCCCGCTCCACAGTGTTAAGAACTACAGATTTTTCAAACTTGCAGTGGTTTCCACATTCGTGGACCATTGAAACTGCCTTTTGAATCCTTGTGCTGTCCACAGTAAATAGTGTCCGTGATAGGGTGAAAAGTGGACATTCAAAATCATTAAACAGTGGCTGTCCATTAGGTAGCTGCAGTGCCAAGAAACCTTGTACCAGGCAAAGGGTACGACCCGACTTAAGTTGGATTGTTGTCAGTAGCTGACCATATTTGAACTGGGATAAGAGATGAAATCATAACAAAAAACTACATGAAGAATTTTTTTACCTCACAGAATGGAGGGTGCAATTCGACATAATCCCCCGAATGGACCAGCTCTGAACAGTTGGAGACAACTGCTCTGTACTCTTGTACGTTGTCATCCATACTGCCCAGGTGTGTGATGACACTATAGGGAGTCTCGAGCTGTTGCAGTTCTAGAATCGTCCCGTCAATTATGGTAGCATGGACCTTGAGAAGGTTTAGTTTCCCATTGTAGGATGTTGCCTATAAAAAATTTATAGACACATAAAATTATCCAATACATATAGCTTACAACTCACCATACGTGCTGTTCCAGGCTTATAAATCTCTCTGTCTGCATTCAAAAGCTTGCTTGGAATGGAGTTAAAAAAACCCTTGTACTTCATGTGTATCGTAAAGGTCTTTAACACCTTTACTGCATCTGTGTAAAGCTGGAGTTGAATACATGGATACATATATCAGATGTGTAACCTTTCATTGCTGTTAAACAATCCTCCGCCACAAATGTAGCGCAGATGTTCTACTATAGCAAAGTGGTTAGCAATATCACGACTAGGAGCTTGCTTATTCCCATAGATGTTTTGCAGACGCACTGAAGAGTTAAAAGACTCACACCTGTATTTGAGATACTTTAACTGTAAATCCATGCATAACCAAAATCAATTTCCTGCACAATGCGTTTATACCACTCGTACACAAACACAACACAAAAACAGTGTACACATACTTACACACACACAGCACAAACACACACATGCACACACACACATGCGCGCACATGCAGACACACACACACATACACACACACAAACACATCTCTCACATGGACTCACATGCACATATACTCTCAAACGCACACCGGCACACAAACACTGAAATACACAAAACACACACACACACACACACACACAAACAACTCACAACCAAACAACCATACACAATCCTCTCTCACACACACCACACACACACAACCAAACAACCATACACAATCCTCTCTCACACACCACACACACACACACACAACCAAACAACCATCTCTCCACACACCACACACACACACACACACACACACACACACCACACACACACACACACACACACACACACACACACACACACACACACAGATGTACAGATGTACCGTTCTGCACTGAAGGCTGAAGTTGGACCATAGTCTTGCATACTCTCAACAAGATGAAGGAAGTAATGAACCTTCTGCTTGCGTAAGAGGGAGGGCATGAAGTCTCTTACGGTATGCACAAACCCCACACAGATCTGATGCAAAGTGTCAGCCTCAGCAGGGTCAAAGAAATCGCAATACGCAATACGGAACACCTGCAAAGCACAAAGTTTATACCAATAAAGTTTCAACTTGTATGCCTTACCTTTGACAGTGCCAATAGTACTTTTTGCTGTCCCTCTGTGAGGTACGGGCTTATAATAAAGAGCGCCATCTGAGACCAGGCCTTGTAGTCTCTCCCCACAAATGACTTGTGATGATAGCACACATTGCCATGAACTTTCACGTGAAATCCTGAAAAGTTGAAAGCTTTCATCCGAGCTAGTATTTCTTCCTTCTGCGCCTTGGAGAATGTAGCCATTACTTCTATGAGGAAATACTTTACAGGACCAAGCAGAAGAGTATGCAGCAACTCCAGTGGAAAACATCTGTAGTGAAATTTAGTAATTTATCAATCGTCGTTATATTACAGCTTACCTGTATGCATCACCAGGTATATGTAAGAGTGGGTTGCTGTCCTCCCGAACACCGTACAACGTGCGATGTTGATCTTTCAACTGTTGTGTGCGTTGAGAAGAGATCACCACCATCTGCTGTAGTGAGTCCTGCAACGTCCTTATAGCACTTATGATATCCGGAGATTCATCTCGGTCAGCCTTTAAACAGATATAGATAAAGCACATCCTTGTATTTACACACAATACATATGCATGCCCACTAAATGCATACCATGCAGATTCTACAATACTTGATAGCTGATCCCCCTAAATGGTTGAGCAACAGGGACGCCATGGGATTGTCTGCAATAAACAGAAGAATCGGAGCAATCACTAAACGTGCTCGTTGTGTAAAGCGTCGTAAACTTCTAAACCACTGCCCTCCAGCAGTATCAATTCATCGGCAATAGGGTTGGCCATGTCCAGTGCAGACATGGAGTCAGAGCTGCACAGAAAATGGATGTTCTCCACCTTGGCGTTCATATGACGTGGTAGGCCAGCAAGAAGGAGGTACCAGCTTTCAAACTTGTGCCATTTTTTGCTTTTATTTCCACTGGTGTCGTCAGCAAATAGGATCAAAGGCAACATTACTACCTTCCTTCCTGCTGCCTTTGCTTTCAAAGGGTGTGTGGCCAAGTATGAAGCACATTCCTGAGAGGGAAAAAAATAACCTTAAAACAAAATTTTGACAGATGATGACATACATCAGGAGAAAACCTTTGAAATGAATCTGTAACCCTATTCCACCTCACAACATCCAATGGTTTCTCTTGAACACATACAATAGCAGAAGACACGACTGTTATTTGCTCATAAAGTATGAGGGTACTGTCTGGAAGGTAGAACAGACAACTGTTTGGTACCATGAACTTAAATTGGTTTGCATCTAGCAGTGTGTCAACCTTAACAAGTACCTCAGTACCCAAATCCTGGAAATATAAACAATCACTTTTGTAAATATCTTTTTTTAAACACACTTCTGTACTTGTACCTTTCGATGATAGATTTTGTCAATAATTCCTCGTGTAGGTCCCAGTTGTGGATGCAGAAAAGTGACACAATCCTTTACAAACACATGTAACACTCCTGCAATTGAAACCATTGGAGCTGCAAAACGAGGTTCACTGTTCCATCGCTTTCCATGGTAAATTTCTCTGCAAGTATAATATATAAAAAAAACTGACCATCATTTACAAGATTTAGCCTTACGTGTACGTAGTTGTTGATTCTACTGGGAAACGGATTAAACTTGAAGCTAATTTTGGTGTTCCAAGACACTGCGATATGACTGATGATATCGATCGATAGTAGAACGGCAACCCTTGTGGTGATAAACACTGGTGGATTTAAAAATTATATATAAATATGTTTACACAAAATAAAAATTTCAAACACACCCGTGTTGGAGAGACAAAATCGGGCATCTTAAAGTTTTTCACCTTGGTGAAGCTTGGGACTCTAAGTCCTGCCATACGCATTACAAACCAGACAAAAGAAAGGTTTGATTTCCCCTGAATGTAAAGTATGTAAATCATTGTATTTGTGTCATATCACAAACATACCATTGGATGAGGACTATGAATTAGGAAAAATAGCAGAGCAAATAGAAGACTTGGAAAAGGTAAGCAGCTTGTGTGATCAGAGTTACCGAGAAGCTGCAAAAGTTGTTGCACAGATACTACCCCAGTACCCAGGCATAAAATACAAAATCAAATAGTACACGTTAATTTGCGTTCTAACCTTCGTCCATTTCTACAGTATCTTCACCGTCATCATCATCAACGTCAAGCTGTACATCAGTCTGACGGTCCTCTGTCTCAATGGAATGATGCGGAGAAATGGCCAGCTCTACGGTAACATCATCATCGGGTACAAGGGTATCCTATATGTGAACAAATAAGTGTGTAAACTTTGTACAACAGATTCACTTAAATACCTCAGCGGGGGATTCGACGCGTAACTGTTGTGCCACGATTGACAAGCTTTCTGCCAGAGATCGATGCGTAGCACTTTCAAAATGCCGATCCAGTCTGTACTGTTTGTCAAAGCCTTTCTGGCATATGTCACAAAAAAAAGGCTAAAAACAAACATAGAAACGGTTACCAACAACTCGCATTGGGCAAGCACCCTGGTCCAAAACAAACCTTGCCGCCTTCCATTTTCTCGTTTGTGACCGGAAAATTCCGAATTTTTTCGTTTTTGATTAAAACACGTGGTTAGAAGATGAATCGTGTGGCTGCATTTGGAGCTGGAAATAGAGGGCCTTTGACCACAACTTTGACCTCATCGTATCCTACCTCAACTGAAGCCATATCCTTTACAATGCCTTCGACTTCAGCTGCTTCTTCGTCCAGTAGTGGTACATCTGTACCGGTACATCCATCACTGGCATCAGCTCCTACTAGTACTTCCCAAGCAGGAAATGCAGCAGAAGTTATTCCACAGCACCCTCTTCAGCCTATGCTAAAGAGCATTATTGATGAGTTGAGAAGAACTTATCATGAGGTAAAAAAGGTTCAAGACGAACAAAAGAAGATAAATGCAACATTGGTACAAATGACTGCTGCATCTTTTTCAATAGAGAGTAGTCCCTATAAAGTAAGCTATCCATTTACACTTCAATATACTCCTTAACCCTTGTGTCATCGTGTACATGTATGTATGTATGTATTAGGAAGAACTATGCATTCAACTAGCAACATTGTTTTGCAAGGATGTGCATAGGAAGCCTTCCAAGTTGGCAATAACCGTAAGTTAATGGACCTTGACTGTGCAAATAAGCCTACAGGCAATTCTTAGACACTTGATTGTATATACATATCTTTGTATCATCCCTTGCAGGAGGTTTTAGGAAAAGTGCTAGGTGGTGATGCCCTTCATGCACAGAAACTTCAGAAGGGCATGAAGTTTGCAAAGAGGAAGCTTACAGACATACGTTCAGAGGAACGACGAAGGGTATGTACAGCCCTGCTTAGTTTACATACTAAGTTTACATGTGTGTATGTGTGTGTGGTCGGGGGTCCTTCTGGATAATGCTTTCTTTTTTCAGCTGTTTGGTGTGAATCCTTGTGACGCCTTTCCTGCACTTCAAACAAAAGACTTTGCACAGAGGTATATGACGGCGTGCCAAGTCAGCTTGGAATTTCTTGATATTTATATCAAAAACCTTGCTGTTTTGGTAAGATAACACTAATAATATATGCATATGATGTTAATAACGCCTTTTATTTTATTTCAGCGTGTTTTTGTTAGGACTGTAGGCTATTCCAAAGCTAAACATAACACCTACACTGAATTCAACAAATGGCTCGATGACGTTTTTAAGGGGGAACCAACGGACGACGAACTCGAAGACATAGCACGTCACGATAGCGAATTTAACTACCGTGACGCAGCACAACCACCAGCAAGTGCAGCACCAGCAACAACAATTACGAGCCGTGATGACGAAACCAGTCAATAACTTACTAACTCTCAGTGCTTCACATCGCTGCATGATTATAGTGTATTGCAACCAATCTTTCCAATTAATATTTGTTAACTCTGTAAAGTGCCTAGTTATCACGCGTACATGTAAGTACTAGTCGGGCGGTCCCTACATACCCCACCAGGTAGTACCAATACTAATACAACGTCACGTGCCGTACAGGTTGGTCCACAACTGTCAACAGATGGGAGCAATATGTAATCGTATAATGGTACAGGATGTAAACAAGTAATACCAGACTGTAGTTACATCCTGTACCTGACTGTACAAACTGCATTGTACCGATATGTCATCTCTCTCGACCCCGTACCACGTTGTATTACAATAATGTACCAAAATGACATCATTTACGGGCCTGTACCGACGTGATAACTTTTGGTTGTGTATACACTTTTATTTTTAAATGAAATAATTAATAAAAAATATTTCAATAACTTTAATTAGTCCGTATGGTGCTGAAGTTTGTACCGAGGAACTCGGAGTTGGTCGCCTTTTTCACACAAACTGAACTGGACTGTCTCGTCCCAGACCCAAAATACGCATGTTGCATATCTAAGCAAAGTATGTTCGAGACCTGTCTTAGAGCGAAGGAAAAGAATGCTGCTGGAACTTCGTTGACTGTTGCATGCACCGACACGTTGGTGACTCCGGCTAAAGGATGGTTATGTTGGGATGATGAAAGAGCAGTGCAGGAGTTTTCTAATGGATACATTGTCTAGAATGTTATCGGACCGTGTCGAAGTATTCATCATCAGAAAGTTATCTTAAAACCGAGCTTTTGAGACGTAATACTGATCCGGAGGTAGCTGAGATCAGGATTACTAAGAGAAAAGCTAAGCGAGGTGAACAGGCAGTTAAAGTTGTGAGTTGTAGTGCATGTGGATGCATACAGCACAACTTATACTATTAGCTCTCCTAAGGTTGTTACAAAATCCAGCTATGAGAAAACATACACCTTGTCTCAGTCCAAACAAGTGATTGCGAAGTCCTTAGGTCGTAGTTCACACAAGGCCTTGTTTCGGCATGTTACACACCATTGCCTCATATATGCTGTACTGCCATTTGCATATGATGAGCTATTAATCAAAGTTCTAAGTGGTACAGAGTTCCTAAATCAAGAGAGGAGCTTGTCTTGTACGGATGTGACCACACCACCTGCAACAACAGTATGAATGAACTCACATAATCAACTCAATCTTGCTATCCTGTGCTACTAAATGGAATGCAGGTGCCTGATTGTCACCTGACAGTCTGACCTTCATCTTTGTGTCCAAAACAGGAATGAATGCATCCTTCCATTATCTGCACTTGTCTAAGCATTGATAGTTTAAGGTCGCAATGGTGTGTAACATGCCGAAACAAGGCCTTGTGTGAACTGCAACTTCGCAATCGCTTGTTTGGACGGAGACAAGGTGTATGTTTTCTCATAGCTGGATTGTGTAACAACCTTAGGAGAGCAAATAGTATAAGTTGTGCTGTATGCATCCACATGCACTACAACTCACAACTTTAACTGCCGTTCACCTCGCTTAGCTTTTCTCTTAGTAATCCTGATCTCAGCTACCTCCGGATCAGTATTACGTCTCAAAAGCTCGGTTTTTAACAGAGATACTACATATTATCTCTGGTTTTAAGATAACTTTCTGATGATGAATACTTCGACACGGTCCGATAACATTCTAGACAATGTATCCATTAGAAAACTCCTGCACTGCTCTTTCATCATCCCAACATAACTATCCTTTAGCCAGAGTCACCAACGTGTCGGTGCATGCAACAGTCAACGAAGTTCCAAGCAGCATTCTTTTCCTTCGCTCTAAGACAGGTCTCGAACATACTTTGCAGTGGTTCATCCCGATTGACATCCGGTGATTGATTCGTAATGACATTAAAGTTACGTCGCGAGCATTACGTAAGGCTATATTTAGAAGTAAACAGCGTCCTGAAAAATCTGGACGCTGGAACAAAAATCTGTGTAAGCGATAAACGCTTACGTCATGGTGGGTCTGGGTACGAGACTACTGTTGAGCGGCATGCAAAGCACCACCCAAGAAAACTACAATTATTGTAGACTTTTATGGATTTAGTAGTACATCATTGTGTTGGGCATGCATGTAAATTCTTTCAGATATTAATCTAAGTACCGCGTAAAAAACGGTATCAAAATAATTTTCTTTGGGCTACGCCCCCAGACCTTCCTTTTTTCCTGTATCCGCCCTTGCTAAGCTTATATCGTGGTCGCGCCCTGGCCTGAGACACTTGCGCCGCTCACTAATTGAGAGGCTTGCACGGCGCATTAATCGAGGAGGTTTTGCGCCGCACACTAATCGAGGTTTGCACCGCGCACTAATCGTGGTTTGCACCGCGCACTAATCGAGGTACTAATCGAGGTTTGCACCGCGCACACTGCTATGGTTTGTTTGGTTACGTCAGCAATTTTTTAAAGCGCCGTCCACTCCTTGTTTTCATGATGCCGCGAAACGATCCAGAGATTGAGAGTAAGCTGATGTTGTTGTAGCACGTACGAATAATCTGTACGCACACATACAGGACTCATCGTGCGGTATTGGATCGTTTCGGGGTATCATTAACAAGAAGTCGCGCTTGAATAAAATGCTGACGTAACATAACAAATCAGACATCCCATAAGGTGCAAATTTCAAGTGCAAAACATTATAGTGCATGCATGATTCAAAATCAGGGTGGGGCCACCGTACATATCTCAATGGGGACGAGACAGGTATTAGCACGTGCAAGCTTTACGGTCCTCACATATTGATATTGGAAAAGGGATTCGAATGTGCGGGGCTAGTAATTCCACGCTTAACACACAAGACTACGAGAGATTGCTAGGCTCTGCGTGTTCAGAAGCTACTTCATACATTGCTGTCGAGCTTGGTTTAGACTATACGGCGTCCAGGTTTCTTAAACGGGTCACAACAATACTTGCGTACGTTGTATCGACATGACTCGAAGCGAAGATGAAGCGCGCCAAATAAGGCGCTGTGTCATCCCTAGCTGATGAAACCATAGCGTGGATAGCTGTGAGGAGGTTAATAACACTATACTATGAATTTTGATGAGACAAAATGGCGTCGTCAGATTCAACCGCGTATGGTTCTCAGGTGTACTTGATACAATGACTTTTTATTTCAGAAAAACATTTGCATTGATAGGCCCTTCTCTAATCAAAAAAAACCTTGCTAGCCTTACACTGCCCAAATAATTAGCTGCGGTTGGAAACAAACATAGATCAATTGCTATGTGCTGTTTATCGTTTTTGCACAGCATTTCATTTTTATTCCATTTGATGCAATCATTTTCTATGCTGGGCGTAGTACGCATTGTGGTACTAACCACAAGGAAACAAAGGTAACCCCTTTTATTCTAAATAATCGCGCACCTTCCCGACGACGCGCGATGCGGAAATATATGTGCGTCGCTTACCTGCTGTGGCTAACGCTGGGCTTTATTGGTGCACACCATTTCTACCTAGGTCGTGACCGACAAGGATTCCTATGGGCAACAACGTGCGCCGGTATATTTGGCATAGGTTGGCTCAGGGACTTCTGGAGAATACCGGCCTATGTCAATGAGGCGAATGAGGACGAAACCGGCCACAAAACCCGGCGCGGAAAGCCCAGGCATATGCATCAAACCTACCGCGAATCATTGGACAGATAGC
The DNA here is from genome assembly GCA_013339895.1 of Ephydatia muelleri. Classification (NCBI taxonomy): domain Eukaryota; kingdom Metazoa; phylum Porifera; class Demospongiae; order Spongillida; family Spongillidae; genus Ephydatia; species Ephydatia muelleri. Next base: position 5,095,318 of record JABACO010000019.1, on the reverse strand, counting down.
GTTCGGTTACTTCTTCAGAGCACTCGTCCAGTGGGCGATACCCAAGGACTTGTCGTTGGTGGGACCACACGTGCCCCTGTGGCTGATCGTCCCCCCTTGGCGCAGCTTTCGGGACGTGGATGGTTAGCAACGTGGGCCGCCATCAGTCCCGTTTCATCTACTCCCTGCTAGGAGCGTACGTCGGAGAACTCGTGTTCAGCAGCGGGCTCGTGTTGGGAGAAAGTCACTCCATCTTCGCTGTGTCCTGAGCACGCTGTGTTCGACGGCT
>JABACO010000019.1:5011154-5085463 GCA_013339895.1 Ephydatia muelleri | reverse complement strand
AAGTATGAAGTGTGAGAAATGCGCGGAAGATGGATGGGGCAGAAGGGGTGAGCAGTTAGATGTGTGTGTGTGTGTGTGTGTGTGTGTGTGTGTGTGTGTGTGTGGGAATGGATGAGGTATTAGGAATGAGGAATCTGGTGGAAGGATTTTGAGAGTGCAAACGCTTCAGCTGTGCAGATGCTCATTTCCCGTCAGTGAGAATTTAACAGAATTTATTTTCCCATGGTCTCTTCCTACCTTCCATGAGCTTCCGATGGGCCAGAATCTTCTCCGATGACAAAAATTCTTCCCTCGCTTTCGGGTCCCGCAGGTCTATCATAGTTTCAGACTGTCTCTCGGCTGCCCTTCTTCCTGCAAGCACAGGGAAGGCAACGCCATGACGCTGTCTGAATGCCCGCACACTATAAGACCTTACGCGCGAGAACCTTCTTCTTGTAGTCAGGGTCGCTCCGTCTTTTCCGATCAAAATAAACGCAATAGCCAATGAAAAGGGAGCTCATGAAGCCTACCCCACATGCTACTAGGAACTTGGCACTCATCTTGTCGTGTAAATACAAACTAAACCACGTGTGCGAAGTCGCGAAACGGAAGAATACAGAGTAACGCGCTTTAACTAGAATTTGTAAACATGACAGCTCCAGCTCTCGCTGCAATGGAAGACAGGCAGGGGGACGAGAGCGAGAGAGTTGAATGCGACGCTCATGTAACAAGTGGACAGTTACACTGTGAAAGTGACGCTGTTGGGAGCACTGATTCCCACAAAGACGTACCGCAAAATGGGTCCACGGCCCAACTCGACACTACTAGCAGCGATGAGGAAGACAATGACGATTGGGCACACGCTGGTGGCGGCTACGTCCTACTATCACAAGATGACCTCCTCGAAAATAGTACGGTCAATGAGATTTGCTCCTGTATCGACGACTGTACTGCAACAGTTGAGGTCCTTCCAACTGACGAGAGTTCCACCTGTTTGGGGGAGGTAGGCCTCCAAACTGAGACGCAGCAGAGTGATGTTACTAGATTTGCTGATCCGGGAGCAGTTATCGTACCGGTGACAAAGATGGAAGGTGGTGAGTTTATCTGGGGGAGGGTTGGAGCGGAGGAACAAATTTCGATAAGAAAAATTTTCTGAGGAGGGCAGAGATTAAAGAAGTACTTTCGTTGAACTGTATACAGCACGTTGACTAAACACACTTTGTAAACGAGTAAAATGTGTATGTAATGGTCCTGTTGTACTTGCATGCATAATAATGAACTAACACAGGTTGGAGCAGGAACTAGAGTGCTATATTTGCAAGGGGACTTGAACTGGAGTCTATCTGTCATAGTAAAATGCTCGCATTCCTCAAGAGTTAGCATTGTGTTTTTATATCTTTGTGCAGAGGAGGCATCAGCTATCATGAAAGCCATGTCTGGGTTCAACCTACCAGCCACAGTGACACCAGACTGGGCCAAGGTGATCCCTGAAGACGTATGGAAAGCAGAGCTGTTAGCAGGGCTTAGAAACAATTCAAAACACCACTGAGAGTTCTAACCCACAACCATTGCTGTGTGTGCAAGTGAAAGTCCTTATTTATGTTTGTGTGTGTTGCCCTGTTTGTGCAGTCTGTCAACAAATGACCATTGCAACATGACCCAGCATTGTGATGCGCACATGTTGGTCATTCTTGTCTTCTCTCTATCTAGAAGGAAAATCCTAACATGTAGTAAGATGAGTCAAGTGACTATTTTAGACCAGCCTACACTACACTCACAATTGATGTTTTATACTTATCATGGGACGCTTAAGTTTTCCAAGTTATATCACAATTGACTGGCATTTAATTAGAGAACATGCATCACTAGATGATGTATGCACCAATTGAGTAAAATGTAAGGAAACAAGGGATTGCAGAAATGAACTTATAAACTTTACAGACCTACATTTAGCAAGTTCAAGAACTATACGTTATGTAGGTCTGTAAAACTACAGGTTCATAATTGCATAATTTTCGTTTTACTCTTTGGTTGCAGCTGCACATTCTGGTGGTACTTGTAAACATTGAAATCTGTTAGATGGATTGGAAAATCATATCAGTAACAACTTGAGTGTGGCAGGCTAATTGTTGATAGCAGCGGAAGAGAAGTAGTTCTCAGCAATGATGTGATGATCAATGTGCTCATCTCTCTCCCTTCCCGTGTACCTCCATCCAACAACCATGTAGATGACAAACCCCACAGTAGCAATTGCTAGCATACCTGGATAGTAAACGTAACCACACCCATGCTTTCCATCCTGATATTTGTATCCATAGGCAACAACCAGTGCGATAAGTATTGAAATGGTTGCGAACAGCCCCTGGATCGCGTAGAAGGTTCCAATGAGCATGCCCCTGAAGCTGTATGGAGACTGCGCGCATATGAACTCAAAGCCTGTGGACAGGGCAATGCATTCAGTTTACCCTGCAGTGCAACGATTATGCTATGCTCTGGACTAACCTGCAATGTAAACAAGCAGCTCTGAAAATGTGCTGATCGTAACAGGTATAACTATGATCGGAGCTGGGAGTGTGACATTATCGTAGATAGACGAGTTCAACAAGAAGCAGTGGTGCTTTTCAGTTCCCAGTTGTATTGAATGCAGGTTCGCATAAACAACTAATGAAACTATATTACTGATTATAGCCACCATCATTCCAATACCAATCTTTTTTAAGATTGTTGGTTTGTAGTTTTGCATGAGTGGGTAGATCATTAGTTCACACACAGGAATCATCAGCAGGATGGGAAGAACTTGGGAGGCAGATACTGCAAGGTTACCTGCAGTGAAAACGTAGTCATTCACATGTTGCAGTTGCCTGTGTAGGAGAGTTTTATCCTTCATCCTGGTCACAAGGGGTGATATCACCTAATGAAGAGATATACATAATATATACATATCAGATAATTCTGTTTATATTCTTACAGTATTGTCAGCTATGACATACAGTCCCAGTGATAGCAGAACTCCAGTTATTGCAAAGAAGCTCTTTACACTCTCCACCTCCTCATTTGAGAAGGGACCTCCGTATTTATTCTTGCCCAGGTTAAGCCCGGATGGACGCGTGTCATCCCAATAGGTCAGGGCACTACGGTAGATGGGATGCTTGTGTTTTGAAGCAAACTTGATGACATCGTATACCATCTTGAATGGGTTCTGACACTGAGGCTCAATGATAAGCCAGTTCTTCAGTTTATACCAGCAGAGCAGTGCAATGCTGAGTAGCAGAGTATCGATGCCAACCTCGAAAGCATATAGTGTGTAGGCAGGGAGGAAACTTTCCAGTACCAGGGACAGTACTGCTCCTCCAATGAAAGTACTCCAGTAATACCAGTGAATGAAGGCACTCATCTGGTCTCCTGATGCATCCACCATCTGGTCTATACCAAACTGAATGATGTTCGCTTGAAAGCCCGCCACACCAACATTTATGATTATAAACGATACCGGGAACAGAAAGTACATGAAGATTTTGTGATAATATACAGAATAGTTCTGGCACAGCTCAAAAAGAAGTAGGGTTACTGATAGAGCGCACTGTCCAAGCCACATACACCACAGGCTGATCTGGATAACCCTGTGCCTTCCATAGCGGGCATCCGCGAGCCATCCTGCCAACGGGTAGAAGAGCTGAGGGATTGCGACCCCAACCACGCTATAAATGAAGAATAAGAGAGCAATGGAGTCGGGCTCGTTCATTTCAAGAAGCGTTTTTAGTAGCTGATTGAGTGCGCTGAATTGCCCAACGTCCACACATGCACATATTATTAGAACCAATAAGGCACCTTTGCTTTGTATCGCCCTTCGTCGATAGAAGGCTTTTGGCTGCACAACCGCAGGACTCGGCTCTAGTATAGGTTGGATCTCGCTAGAAGTACTCGTCTGATTGCAGCTTACTTCATCTGAAGCAATGAACCTTAGCTTTCTGCTCGAATGCGACATCCTTCCGCTCGTTAAGCACTTGACCATTAATCACGTGAATTGAGTATGAATTTATCAGTACGATAACTGCGAAATTTTAATTGGTGGACCCACTGTATTAAATTAATTTCTCGCCATAATTGATGTTTGCATTGCAGCCAGAGCTAATGGTATAACTTTCATATGCCCATTTTTCGCTACTTTGTGACGTGCCTTGAAACAACAACCCTACCTCATAATAGTATCTCTAAATTGCAGTGTTGCAGTCGTCGTACCTGTAAAGTCCATGGAACCCCATCGGAACATCCGATTGCATAAACCCAACGATGAGAAAGGAATCCGTCGCTATCACAACTCAAATTATGCATAAGAGTATAATCTCTCTGACATGACATGCATACCGAAACATTTTGGTTTAGAAAAATTGGGTAACACTTTATTTCACTCCTCATATAGAGAGGTTGCAGTGTCATCCCGGGAAGAGCGACGGCCATGTTTTTTGGTGTCCCGAGTTCTGTTACAGGTTGTAAATAATCTGTTACAGATTGGAAACATTCTGTAACAGAACTGGAGACACCAAAAAATATGGCCGCCGCTCTTCCCGGGATGACACTGCAACCTCTCTATTGTGGGATGGCACGATGTTTCAAAATGCATGCTGACCAGGATACGATCTTACGCTGGTCGAATCGGGCAAAGAAGGTTATGTCTGTTGGTGAGCTTTCATTATTAATGTTGTGTTAAATGTCAGGTGGTGTGAGAGTGCAAACACGTTTAGTTCGCGCGAGTATACTACTTATACTTCATGTACCCAACCCATCCCCACCCCCACCCCATTCCACCCCCCACCCCACCCCCATCCCATCCCCATCACCCCCACCCCTCCCCACCACCCACCCTACCCATCCCCACCTCACCCCCTAGCTAGTGATCCGCACTGAGTGCAAAACTTCAATACCAATAATCTTGAAAGAGAATCCCCCTGATATATGAGTATGCAGTGATTGCCAATTATAGATCACAACCCTCATTTACAATTGTAAAGAAATCTTATCGCCAAATGGCCGTGATTAAAATTAATTATGACGTCACTCAATAATCACTATTTTTAGACTCTGAAAGGTCATCGAGATGAATGGTACATGCAAACAGAAAAGACTGAAAACGTTATGCCATAAGATGAACTCGATATGGATGTAACTAAAAGTAAAATTAATAGTTTATGCTTTCCAAAGAACAAATGAAAAACAGTGTGTGTGTGTGTGTGTGTGTGTGCGTGTTGTGTGTTGTATGTGTGTGTGGTGTGTGCGTGTGCGTGTGTGTGTGTGTGTGTGTGTGTGACATGTGCGAGGATTGACCGGTAAATGGGATTGGGCACGAAACCTTGTTTTGGTCATCTATTTTCTATGCACTAATTATCAATAATTATTGATAATTAGTGCATAGAAAATGGATGAATCGGACGACCAAAACGATGTGCCGAAGCCAGACCACGACGCTGCGATGAGGTACAACGGCGTAACTCGTTCAACGTGCTGCATGCCGAGAATAATCGGCAGCAAGCCGGTCATTGCGATACTTCTGATCAATGTGTTGTTGGACGGCAGCTACTACAGCGCGCTCTCGACCTTACTGAACGTTTTCGGCGGTACCGCATTCAAGGTCGTCGGTCTCACTTTCTTCGTCACGATCGTCTTACCCCTTGCGTCGCCGCTTCTGTTTTATCCGCTGGCCGGGTTGGTAGCGGACGCTTGCTGGGGAAGACACAGGACGATTCAATTAAGTCTTTGGTTAGTAGCCGTCGGGCAGGGCATCGTATTTGTAACGTTTCTCCTCCTACCTACGTTTCAAGACGCGCCAGTCGTCGAGCAGGTCAACGTGTACGTGAAAGTGGCAGTTGCGCTGGTCTACGTATGCGTCAGCATCGGGTTTGCCGGGCTGCAGACGAACGTCATCCCTTTCTGCATGGACCAGATGGCGTATGCCTCCGGGGACCAGCTCAGCGCCCTGATTCACTGGTACTACTGGACCTCGAACGTTAAAAGCGTCTTGGTCGTATTTTTCGACTGTCTGTCTGCGCAGGGCGACTTGCAGTACTATACCGTCCAGTTCGGCATCAACGCTTGCTTGTTGGGTCTCGCCCTGCTCATCTGGCATGCATGGCGTCCCAAGTTCTCGATCGAACCGCGGGGGAAAAACCCCGTCGGGACCGTCTGCGGGGTACTGACTTTCGCATCGCGCCACAAGTACCCGCGGTTCCAGAGCTCCCTCACCTCTGAGCGCCCCTCGAGACTGGAGCTGTGCAAGAGTGGGTACGGTGGCCCGTTCACTACCGAGGAGGTCGAGGACGTGAAGAGCTTCTTTCGCGTCACGGTGGTGCTACTCTCTCTGGGAACGTTTGTCCTCGTAGATTACGCCGTGAGTTTGTTTGGGGCTCACCGGTGGGTGCCAAATGTGCTACATGTGTGTTGTCAGTGAAATGCATATGGCGTTTCATATATGGGATGTACACAACACACCACACTATACGTGTACAATATTCCCACAGATGTACAATGCACAATGATGTCATGCACCCATTGGACTGGGCTGCACTTTGTGTGATCACCATGTGAATTGACCGCCTCCCCCCCTCCCCTTCTCTTTTTTTTTGCTCCACAATAGGTAGGATCTAGTTTTGGCGACCACATACAGGATCGAAAACTTGTCAGCGGCTCGCGATGTTCACTCAACACCCTGCTGTCCAACATTTGGGAGACTGCGCCCATAATCCTCAGCATTCCCCTCTACGAGTTTGTCATCCGTCCGCTGCTCTGCAGGGCCGCGCCCTCCACACTCCAGGCCATGGGCATCGGCATGCTCATGGCTGTGGCATCCATGGTCAGTTTCATGTCCATTGACGTGGCTGGGCACTACCTGGACGACAATGTCACTTGTTTCCTCAACGTCAGCGTCTCCCCCCGGGGACTTGCCGGGGACCAATTGCCTGTGTCCAGCTACCTGCTGACCCTGCCCTTCTTGCTGGGAACACTGGCTGATGTGTTCACGAACATTGCTGGTGAGTTTCTTTTCTCAACGTCGCTGGCGAGTTTAGATTTCTATCCTGCCACACACTCCACGCATCTGTGTACACACTGTGTGTACACAGATCATTGCGAGGGGAAACGCTACGCGCACAGACATTGACGCCTACAGACACATACACTTATTCATTGCATTCATTTGCATTGTTGGCAGATTGCACGTAGTACATAGAGAAGATATGAATCATACATATAGTTCTATATTGCTTCAGTTTTGTTTATCATTATAAATTTGTTGAAAGTGAAGGTCATACCTGACGACACCTAACTCTTGCTCACCTTCCTCCTGTTCCCCACCTGCTCTTCATTCCCCTCTCCTCCCCCTTCTCCTCCCCCTTCTCCTCCCCCCCTTGTGTCCACAGCTTATCAGTTCATCTGTGCTCAGGCCCCTTACAACATGAGAGGGATGCTCTTTGGAGTGTTCTATAGCATCACCGGACTCTTTGCCTTGTTGTCTGGAATCGTCGACCTATCAATTATGTACTCCTACAAATATCTCACACCAAGCTGTGGTACCATCTATTATGCCTCAATGACACTCATTGGTGTTATGGGGTTTGTGACCTTTGTTCTGGTGGCCACAAAGTACCGTAGAAGGGATAGGCTAGACCAAGGAGGGCAGATTACAGCTGCTGCAACAGAACTCTCAGTAAACTGACTGTTTATTGTCTCTGACCTCATCATTTTGTCTGCAACTTTCAATGTGATATCACGACAGTGGGGATCATGGCTGAATTCTGAATGCGTATCAATTATACCATTGGTCCAGTGTGGCTTCATTCTGAACTATGAATGTGTTATTACCATCAGATGCGTCATTTGCACACATTGTGAATAGGATTTTAAAAAATTTTGTCAAGCAGAAGGGCCAGGGATTGTCCTTTTTATATGGATGGGTAATTAAAGCAAAACATTGAACTAATAATTACATACCCCAAAAAGCCTTTCCTTTCTTTGTGACCAAAGACCTTTTACAAAAATATAATGTCATACTTGAAAAGATAGAAACATATATTTGCAGTAGTCCATAATTATAGCCATTGGAAGGTCAACGTTCGGGCTTTTGATGTTAATGCCAAAAATGAGTACACTCTCTAATGCACCAGGAGGTAATTTGTTACTAGCCAGCGATCGTGAATGCATCAAGTATATTGCGGAGCTTATTCAACCATGGACGTATAATAAATACAGAACTGAATCCTCGTGACAACATGCATGATATTTTTAAATCCCTTCATTTTATATCATTAGTGAAGTCTTATTACTCCTATATCAATTGAGCAGTAATGTGTTTGCCTTGTCAAGTACTAATTAAATTCAGAGAGCGCCATATTAGTTTTGGCCTACATTGACTCAGTTATGTTGTTTGCTTTGTTCAGGTACAAAACATTTTTAGTCTCAGTTTTTTTAAATTGTTTACCGATGTTAATTTTATGGTCATTTTTTTTTTATAAATAATTATTGTCTTGGTACTTTAAAATTATTTTAAAAATTTAATTGTACCACTGATGTGCAAATACAGTATGTTATTCCAATAAGTAGTGAAAACGAGACGACATGAACCCTACATGTTGTGTGAAGGTAGTGAATGTGTTGTATAGCAGCTATCTTTAATTGAATGCAAAAGACTCAGCAATAATACACTTTAGAGATTTTGAGAGCTTGACTGAATTGTCAAGCACCTGGACAATTCCAGGTGCCAGTCGAACCCGCGCAATGGTTTCTATATCACTGGACAAATGGTGATCTTTATGAACGCGAAACATTACGGTATACTGCAATCCTCAGGCCTTCCAAATCTGGGTGCTATTCTTGCTGACCAGCAGTGTGTTCATCATCACGAGCCATCAGGATCTTCATCTTCCAACATGCACGGCAGCTCGATCAAACATGAAAAGGCATCTTCCAACATGCACGGCAGCTCGATCAAACATGAAAAGGCATCTTCCAACATGCACGGCAGCTCGATCAAACATGAAAAGGTATCTTCCAACATGCACGGCAGCTCGATCAAACATGAAAAGGCATCTTCCAACATGCACGGCAGCTCGATCAAACATGAAAAGGCACGATTTGTTATTGCGGCAGCAGCTTTTTCCAACAGGCATTAACCTCAATTAAACCGTGCATATACGATCTTGGTTTTTTAAGGAGCGAGGAGCTGGTGGGCGCGCCTTTTTGGACCTTCGCAACGCTACTGTTTTCCACTATGTCTTAGTAGCATATACACTGTAGCATATACACTGTAGCATTGCTAAATTAATAGCACAGACCCCAATAGAAGTGCAAGATTTAAATTCTTTGTTAATCAACCACGGCTTTATTTAACGATAGCACGTCTCTCGTAGAGGCCCGCCCGTTATTCAAATATCATGTGCGCATGCGCGATGTTTTAGTATTACGCACCACAAGATGCGAGCGGCGAACGGCGATCCTTCTTTCTCCGTGGACTGGAACGTCAGCGTATCACACTCGATTTACTTCAAGTCCCCACTGAGAGAGAAGCGATCCCTTCAAGCCTACTTGCAAGAAGAGCTACCCCTTCACAGTCTCAAGACTTATCTGCTATGCCAGCGGTCCTGCGCCAAAGTATACGCGAACTACTTCTTTATCAGGAAGGAGATCATTCTTGTGTTGCTGTTGAACGCGCTCTTTTCCACAGCGATTTATGGAGTCTCATCGGAGGTGCTCAAGATCATAATCGGAGCCGAGTACGTCCTTACGCGGAGTCTTGTGATGCACGGAGTGACCCAGGTGCTCTTCCCGGTGGCGGGACACTTGGCAGACACCTACGTGGGTCGCCACAACGTGATACGCTTCAGCCTGTGGACGGCTTGGATCGGATACGCAGCTCTTGGCCTCTCCTTCTCGCTCGAGGACCATCTCGGCGAGATCACGAGCCTCAACCAATACGTCATGCTCCCCGCCTGCTACCTAGTCCTGAGCATATCGTACGTCTGCTTTACGGCCACCATACTCCCGTTCGGGATGGACCAGATGCAGGGGGCGTCCCACGAGCATTACCGCTCGTTCTTCCACTGGTGGTACTGGACGCTCAACGTGGGCGTGGTAATCGTTAACGTTCCAGAGTACTGCAAAGGTTGGCTGGGTCTGAGCGTCATTTTCCAGGCCGGGATCGGCATCGGGTGCATCACCATCGCCCTGATCCTGGACGCCCTCTTCAGCCACTGGTTCGTCATCGAGCCCAGTTGGTGCCTCACCAGCCCGCTGCACCAGATCGCCAAGGTGATGCGTTACGTCTCTACCGCGCCGAGCCCGCGGCAGCAACGGATCCCGAGCCTCGTCCGACACGAGCTGCCCCTCGGATTTGGCAGCGCCAGCAGGATGGACCTGGCAAAAAGGCGGTACGGTGGGAGATGGGAGAGCGAGGAAGTGGAAGACGTGAGGACGTTCTGCCGCATGCTCGGAATGTTGCTAGCGCTTGGGCTGCCCGTCTTCTCGTACTCTGGGGTAAATGATCATCATTCAAGTTGTTGTTTTTTTTTTTTTGGGGGGGGGGGGGGGGGGGGGGGGGGGGCGGTGCATGTAGTTTGATTTCTTCTTTGGTGGGTTTAACTGTATTGCTTCGCGTTTTATGTTTCATGTCTCTATTACTCTCACTTATCACAGTTTATCTCTCTCGTGGTGTGTTGATGCATATCTATGTGTACTTTGATATCAGGTCTTCAGCACAGTGGGTCTGATGGCATCCCAGATGAACGAGACACTTGTGTCTCTTCGCCTCCAGACGAGGTTCTGCGACATCCGGTTTGCAGTGAATGATGTCATCAGCTCCATCTTGGTCCTCACCTTCATCCCCATCCTCGACCTGGTCATCGTTCCTTTCCTGGGGAACTTTAATCCATCCATCAGGAAGAGGATGGGAATTGGTGCGTTCCTCTGCTGTGTCAGCGTGGTGACCATGCTGGTCTTGGAGGCTGTGGGGAGGCCATTTGGTTCACAGACCATCTGCATGTTCAATGGCGCTCAAGAGGAGAGGCTATCCATCAACGTGTATTGGATCCTCCTCCCATCCCTGATCATGACGATAGCCCAGGTGCTCATCTATATTTCTGGTGAGTAATTTTGTAGTGTGTGTGTGTGTGTGTGTGTGTTGTTTGTGCATCCATACAAAATGTGCCACAATTACACAGAGAAAATGTAATGGACCTAAATTTGGACATGGTGAAGACACAGCTTCAGATTTAATGGGGAGCTCAACTATTCAGATTGAAACAGAAAATAGATGGCATTTCCCAGATGTTTTCTGGTCACAAGGGGAATCGGGGAGAAATAAATAAAACACCAATTTCATAATTATACCAATCACATTTATGCAGTGCATATATATTGCTGTGGTGCACACACACACACACACACACACACACACACACACACACACACACACACACACACACACACACACACACACACACACACACACACACACACACACACACACACACACACACACACACACACACACACACACACACACACACACCAAGCATTTCACTACTGTCCATCTCTATCTCCACCTGGTCTGCAGTGTTTGAATTTATCTGCGCCCAATCCCCGTACAACATGAGGGGGCTTCTGATAGGGATATTCTTCTCTATTCAAGGCATGTTCTCACTGCTCTCCGTTGTGGTCCAATACATATTCTCCCTGGAGGTGGTCTACGCTTTCCCCTTCATCAGAAAGACAGGCTGCTCGTGCACATTCTGGTACTACTTTGTCATCATCTGCGTCTCCTTGGGTGGGTTTGTCCTGTACGTCATCACAGCACTCAAGTACACAAAGAGAAAGCGAGAGGATGGCATTGTCAACGAGATATCTATGATTGAAGATTACTTTGTACCAGTGGCCTAATGACACGTGTTTCATCCACCGTTTCAACAAAAATAAAAATAAAAATAAAACTGACAAGGAGTGGAGTGTTGGTCCAGATGGCCCCTTTTCAGAACTACATGCTGCCTTGTTTGTTATACTCAGCAAGTACACACAGTTTCACTTCCAGTACATATCTTAATGGAATCTGTTGTATTCAAGCACCATTTGCTTCAATGCGTGAAAAATAAATTATTATGCACCTTAACCCCTTATACACTGCCACCAACACTCTACACTCGAGCACACCAGCCCTCTGCCTCAGTATAACCAAACGCCAAGCCAACCACACATGCGCCCACTGTCGCCATGTTATGTCTGGTACTTCTCAATAGGGTACACACATGCCTACATCCCATACACACATGTATGCATCCCTCCTTTTGAAGTGTTTCTAACACACAGTCACAAACATTTCTAGCTCTACACTCAAATAGGTATGACACACAGCAAGTCTGGTACTGCACAATAGAGCCATTACTGCACACAGTCTAGCACTTCAAAACACAATGGACCAAAGCACACACAGGTCTGTCACTGGCAAACACTCACTTAGCACATGCATAATTTTTGGACAAAAAAACTACTCAATGGTTCAAATGGACCAAAACCACATATCTAAATGTACAGAAAAGCAGGCACAAAACAAATACTCAATGGTTCCGAACATTTAAAACCACAAGGTCAACAACTGGAAAAATACAGAAAATAGACAATAAGAAAGAAATCCCTTTTTCTTTGTAGGAATTTAGGACATTATGTAGGTGTTCCTTATGGCTAGAGTCAAAAATACGGCTGTGTTGCCACTGCAGCATAAAGAAAAGAGGATGGTGGGACATATGGCGAAGACACCTGCTCTTCCTTTACTTTGGGAAAAACAACAACAAAAACAACAACAAAAAATTAAAAACAAACCATCCCCCAAGGCTGTGTAATAAAACAATCAGCATAATGCGTCTCTCTCACACGAGGTGCATTCTTTGACGGCATCCTGTGGCCTTCTCGATCCTGTACACATAGGCCACGTTTCAGTAGTCATACTCCATGTTGGCATCTCCGATAGCTCTCTCCCCCATGTTCTCCTGGTCCCCATCCTCCACCAGACGGGAAGCGCATGGCTCCTCTCTGTCAAAGTACGACTCTTCCTCATCACGACCTTTCAGATCGAGAGGGTCGTACTGCGCGTTTGAGTCCACACTGTGATAGTCGATCCCTTGGTCTGATCCACTCAGAAAACTCTCCTGCATCTCATGCAAGAACTCCTCCCGCAACATTTGCTTCTCGTCACCTGCCTTTTTCGGGTCGCGGCTCAACCTGAAGCTGCCGACATATCCTCCCTCGTCTCTCTCCTCGTCTCCTGATGTCGTGTCCTCGTCGCTCTCCTCGAGCTGCCCGCTCTCCCTCAGTTGCTGCCGGTAGAGGACCCCCTCCATGCGGTCTCTGTCCATCTTGAAGAAGATGTGTTCGGAGAGCGTCATGTCGGGGTCACTCTTCTCAATGGTCAGCTTCTCATCGTCCGTCATGTACTGGCCCACGTAGTACTCGTAGAGCAACGGGTTCCTCTCACGCATCTGCTGGGTGGAAAAGTAGTCTGTGCTCTGCATGAGGTCCCTCATGTAGTTGTAGCGCCTGTTCCTTATCTGTTTGCGTCGTGCGACGGAGCTCGCCGTCTTCGTGAGCTCCTTGACCTGGATAGCCACCTCGTAGTCGGGGATGCGCCGAAAATAAGACAAGTCTGTTTCGTCCAGCAGTGAGCCGAACCTCGCCAGGAAGGTGGCCGGATGTCCGTGCAACATGTTCGACAATAGATCCACCTTTTCTTCCACGGTGAGGTCTCGCTCGTCTTTCTGCTGGCTCTTGACAATGCAATCCGAGCTAATTACTTTCATGCACATCTTCATCTCATCCCTCTTCTCACAGGGCTGTGAAACCATTGCTTCTGCCATTTATTAAATCGAGACTGGACGGGGTTAAAGCTTCGAAAAGCTTCGAACCGTTTAACCCTTCGGACAATAATAATATAAGTTGATACATGTACACGTGGCGTGGTGAATGGCCCGCGACGAGGCATCGATTGACATATGGGTGGGAAGCAACCTGGGCATACTGAAAGGTAAGATTCGATTACTAGTGGCAACGTGTAGGGAACCTTGCGAAGATATAAACCATTCTAGTGTCTGAGAAGCCAGCACATGGACTCATGCTGCCACATCCCCATACATTCTTAACCATATGGTCGGCAAAGCCTTAGGGTCTGGTGACTTATCTAATGTTGCCTACGTGTGTGTATATGTGGTGTGTGTGTGTGTGTGTGTGTGTGTGTGTGTGTGTGTGTGGTGTTGTGATGTGTGTGTATGTATGTGTATATATGTGTGGTGTGCGTATATATATATGTGGTGTGTGTGCTTATTCTCGTGTAAAATAAATTTACTTCGCCTTTGAGTTAAGAAGGTCGGAGGGTGTTTATCTTTGTGGTTGCCTAGCGATGGTCCATGGTAGTGAAAACAGTCTTAGCAGCATGGCCACCCAACTTTAAGTCTGTAATGTTTGTTATTGCTCCAGTTGGCACCTTCAGTTGTGTTCTGACATTGAACGGGCCTGATTTGTAGCCATTTCCACACTGCAGGTGTGTCCTTGGAATCCAAGAAATGTTTGAACTACTTGCCTGGTCAGCTCACTCTCGCCGACATGGACAAATCAAGGGAGATTTGCGCTATGTGCTGGGAAGATGGCAGCAAAGATCAGGTGACCAGGCGTGTGTGTATACAGTGTGTGTATTTGTGTGCATTCATGCGCAGAAAGTTGTTATTAATTACAAGTAGCAGAATGCCAAAATAAGGCTATTTTTCTTTTCTGTGAGAATTATACAATAGTGGGACTGTTTTTATTTTACACACACCTACCTGCTGTGTTTTATGATTGTGATGCTATTGATGGAATTTTCGTCCAACATGGACATTAAAAATTTGTTTCACAATGTTTTTGGCCCATTGTGTGTGTACACGATTGATACAATATTGAGATGAATGTTTTATCCTTTAGAATGTGTTAGAATGAGATGTGGATTACAATCTTTTTGGGCTTGCACACTGAGCATACATTAGAACCACTTTTTTGTGCATACCACTTTGAAGTGTTGGTAAGAAACACATTTGTGCCACTGATGTTGCCATGGTAACTCACGACAAATTAGATATTTCATGCATTAGGTATGCTATACAGATGTTGTGTAAAAAGTTGTTGATGAATGGTTGTAGTGGTCCACAGTCATGAAAGTATTGCAACCAGTGTTACACTTCCAATGTAAGTTTTACTGTTTATGTATTCTTCTGTGGCATCAGATCTATATGGCCTTGCGCAGCGGCCTTGTCCAGTGCTTCAGTTGTGTAGAAAACAGATTCACTGCTGAATGTGATTGCTCTGGGGGAGATGGGGCCTTCGTTGGGATCGGTAAGCATGCAGGGTAAGTGAGCAGCCTGTTTTCCATTTGCCCTTGTAGTAACAGGACTCGCTATCGTTCTTCTGATACCCTCCATCCCTCCCTCCTCTATTCCTCCCTTGCTCCATTCCTCCCTCCCTCCCTCCCTTCATCCCACTCTCTCTCTCTTCACCCCTCCCTCCTTTCCCTCCTCCCTCCCTCCCTCAACTGTTAGTAACATGTTGCTCTGAATGTTCTTTCATCTCAGGACCTTGATCACTTGCACGGAGAAAGGATGTCTGTCTTTCTGGCCTCAGTCAGAGGACAAGGTGTGTTCTATTGTGATGGCAACTGGGTGCAGCCTGTTTCAGAGCTGAATATAAAGCGATGCAACACATCTGGGATAGGCCCTCATAACCTTTTGGAATAGTTCCGTTCGTCAGTCCACATTATGATTCTCTTCTCCTCCTCCCCCCTTTCCCCTCAGATTGAACGTAATGTTGGGACCAACGTTGCCAAGATGCGCGCTAACCCAGAATCACCTCTTCAAGTGGCTACTGGTGGTAGGGAGAATGACTTGAAGCTATGGGATGGAAATAACCTTGAAAAGCCGGTGTTTGAGGCCAAAAATGTGGGCAATAGTTATATTGACATATCATATTCTACGAAGTATATCAATGTGTGTGTTTTGTATCCCTGTGTCTTTTATGCATACAGTGTGTGTAATATATTTTTTAAAAGGTAGATTAATAGTGTTTTTTTTACTTGAAGCGTATTGTATGTGCTTTGTTTCTTGCATGCATGCAGTATCCATGTCTAGTGTAGTGTAATACTTGAAGGGTGTGTGTTGTATATGTTTAGTAAATCTTTCTTCTATGCAGGTTCGTAATGACTTCTTAGACCTCAGAGTACCGGTTTGGGTAACAGATCTCGGTTTCGTTCCTGGTGCTGCTTCTCAGCCAGTCATTGCAGTAGGGACTGGGCACAAGCAGGTAACTCTTCAAGCGATGGCCAAGTGGTGGTTGTGACTATGTGGTGTGTGTGTGTTCTGTAGTTGAGGCTGTATGATACCAGAGCCCAGAAAAGACCTGTTTACAACAAGGAGTATGGCAAAGCTGCCATTACTGCACTGTCTTGCTCGGGGGATGGAAGGTTTGTTTTCTCTGAAGTGGTGTTGGTGGTGGTGCTGTGTGTTTGTGTGTATGTGTTGATTGCTAAGCATAAATGCATGTGTTCTGTATGTGAGTGTGTTTGTGTGTTTTATGTGTATCATGTTTTAGTGTGTTTGTGTGTTCGCTTGCGTTGTTTGTATGTGTGTGCCTATTAATGCATGTGAATGCATTCTGTGTGTGATTCTGAGTGTGGTATTGTGCGGAAGAATGTATGTGGTGTGTGTGCAGTGGTAAAGGATGAAACTTCTACTGACACCTCTTCTGAGAGATGCAATGATTTTAACACTTATTCATTTCTGATACCACTTTGATGGATGGTTGCTGTGCTATTGTAAATACATAGAAGAGTACCGTTTATAATCTTGTTGGGATTAGGGAGAGTAATATTCATCTCCTGTGTTATTCAAATGCAGGAATTATTTCATTGGTACGGCAGTGGGAGACATGGCTCGTATAGATCTCAGAAAAGGTAAGTTTAGGGTGTACGCATACATGTAGCACCGTTGGGTAGGGGATTGGCATCTTGCCTGTGGATGTGTAATGCTGTGCAAATAGCTTCGTAGGACCACTGCTCATGTCTGGTTATTGTTTTATCAACAGTAATATGGTGTAATTACTAAAGGCTATATACCTACAGGTGAAGTGGTAAACAGATATGTAGGATTCGCTGGAGCTGTTCTGTCCATTGACACTTATAAACGATGATTCACGGCAATTGGTAGCAAGCTGTGGGCTAGACCGGTACTTGCGAGTCTTCAACGTTGAACCACCGGCCACGCAACATCAGGTATCCAGGGGGCCTGGTAGGGGTGTCCAGGTAGCCAGGGGGCCTGGTAGGGTGTCCAGGTAGCCAGGGGGCCTGGTAGGGTGTCCAGGTAGCCAGGGGGCCTGGTAGGGGGTCCAGGTAGCCAGGGGGCCTGGTAGGGGTGTCCAGGTAGCCACGGGGCCTGGTAGGGTGTCTAGTTTCAGGCTGTATCATCATGGACTCCTTCCCCGCCCCGCCCCCCCCCCCCCCCCCCCCCCCCCCCCCCCCCCCGCCCTCTCTCTCTCTCTCTCCCTTCCTCCGAATCTCAGATTGTATTTGAAGCTGCAGTGCAACTGTGTGCTCTTTGGAAACATGCAGGTACCACATCCATCCGTGGCTTTGTAGGGCGCATGTTTGGCACATATTCAGCTCACCATTGTTAGTAATGTTTGACTGGCACTTGAGCTGGCCACTTTTGTTGGTAAAGTTTGACTGGTACTTGAGTGGGCCACTTTTGTGAAAAGATTTGTATTACCCAATTGTAGTCATGGATGCGCACAATCAATGCACTTGTCTCATCTCCGTAACAACAAAAATGTAACAGTTGAGCAGAGAACGAATTCAAGCTGTTGTGCATAGACTAGTTATGTTGAGAAACAGATTGGCGCATCATATTGCTCACATGTAAATATAGATATACTGACTCACTCCATTTAAATTTTCACTGTGATTAGTTTTTGTTGCAAGACACTAATGTTACTAATGTTGCTCTAATTGTTGAACTATGTGTTGAATTTTTCTTTGATGAGTGGCGGTCCGACAAAGATGGGTTTAGTGCACTAGTGGGTGTCATTGATAATCACTAGCTTGGTTTTATGTGCACTTCAAGCTTCCTCTTGTCGTCTGCATGTGAAGTCTACAGGGTCATGTGATGCCGACGCATGCATGCCAGGGTGCTCCGACGCAGAGGCCAAAGGTCATTCAGATGGTGACGAAGACGAGGGTGATGATGTGTGGGCGACAATGGAGGCAGTGGGAGACACTGAGAGTAGTAGACAACCTGTTAAAAAGAGTAAGTGGAGAGATTGTGTTTATTTTGTGTGGTTGATGTTGGTGAAGCTGCTGCTGATGCCATGTGTACTGTTGAGCAGCTTATGTTTTATTCTGTGGGTTGTGCCAAGTTGAGCAATTTGTGTTGTAGTCTTTGGGAAAGTCAATCCAGAAGTTTTGGGTGTGTAGCACTGTGTTCCAGAATGCTACTTGTGTCAGTTCCCCTGTTTTGATGTCCAGCATATTTACTAGATATACATGTGTTACCACATTTCTCTCTATGGAAATTGATTTTGGTACTCTGTACTCATGTATGTAGAGTACCAAAATCTATAGAGAGAAATCGTGTGGGAACACTCATGGCAAATTCACCAACCCATCAGGTTAGATTTCCACATATCTCCAGGTATGAGTGTCATAATGTGTCAAATTCGGATGTATAGAGGAGTCTTGTAGCTATTTAATTGCTGTTTCCCACTCGATTCATGCCAATGGTTGTAGGCACTCGTCTCCCATACATTGAATGAGACGCAGTTTGCCTAAATCATTGGTGCAAATTGAGCGGGAAAGCGTGCATGCACTTTGCACAGCTATATCCCCGTAATGGATAACATTCAAATCAATGGTCTGAATAATTAAATATCTACAGGACGGCTCTATGCATGCATGTACCGAATTCGACACCTTTACATCATACCTGGAGATATGTGGAATTCTAATAAATAGCCCCCACAAGGGTGATTTTGCTGTACACTGTCCCAAATACAAATACACATATTATTGAAAGGAGTCTAGTTGTATATAGTTTTGTACATTTCTATACTGCGTGTCTCTAAATACCTGCAAATAAAGTAAAAATTGAGTACTCAAAAAGTTAGGAAAGTAAATTTTGAGGACTCAGAAAGTGGACAAAAAGTGGGAGGGTCGGTTGGTTTCGGCATGGCCTGAAAGAGAAACAGAAGCTTTTTAGATATGCATAATGGCAGCGATTCAGCAACAGCAGCAAGCTCAGCCGTACAGGTATGAACCTACGTTGTCTACACAGAATGCAGGGCGGCAAGAACTGCTTTTTCTACCTTCTAATGAGGCTGCACCTTCAGGGAGAATCAAGTATGAGTTCGGTATGAAGAATGAAGACTATACCGTAATAACTGCGCTCGTTGTCCTTCGTGCCATCTTCTTTTGACAAAGCGTATTGGATTGTACGCACGACAACCATGCAGGCTTGATACCAAACGATAATCAAGTGCCCAACGAACAAATACCCAAGGCCGATACTTTCGAGTGCAGTGCAGCAGTCCATTGGCAGGGGCAGAGAAAGGGAAGATCCCAATGTGTAAGTTGTGTCCTAATTGCAGCCAAGACCAGCAGCTAATGTCTCTAGTTAACCACAACTGCCCAACCAGCAATCAAGATGTTAGCCTCATGTCCCTCCAGTCTTGTGAGAGCTGCGGATTTCATGCCAATTACATTTGCAAGTGTGCTTACTGTTCAGTTGCAAAGCATGCAAAGACTTGGCAATATGTTGCCAATCCAACTGCAGACAACCCTTTCCCACTGTATCCTAGAACTGCAGATGAAGTGAATATTCACAACAAAAGGCTGTCTGATGGATATGAGGTGAAGAAAAAGAATGATGAGAAAAGGAGACCACTTGTTAACAACTTCAGCAATCTTACAGCCACTGTGGCTGCACCTCTCAATTGTATCATGAGTGAGGCGGATGGTCCCATGGTAATTGCAGAACTAGATGAACAGCTACCTGGAACATTGGATTGGTGGGGAGCATCTGATAAAGCAACAAATCAGGGATGAGTTGAATCGTAGACGCCAAGGCCATGGCATGTTCCATGTACAACCACATTTTCTTAATCATGCTGGACCACAGCTAGAGTCTCTTAAGCGTGCAGATCATAGGGTAGGGGGCATTATTGGATATATGCAGGGCCTGATTCAGAGAGCAATGGTTGTTCGAAGTATCCTGCCTGAACAGCAGGAAGCTCTTCAACAGGCAGCTGTGATAAATGCCAATCCTGGACCCCCCCCCCCCCCACCACCCAATGCCAATCATGGAGCCCCTTCACCACGCCAATCCTGGAGCCCCCCCCCCCCCCCCCCACCACCCAATGCCAATGCTGGAGCCCCCACCACCACCACCCAATGCCAATCCTGGAGCCCCTCCACCACCCAATGCCAATCCTGGAGCCCCCCCACCACCCAATGCCAATCATGGACCACCCAATGCCAATCCTGGAGCCCCCCCACCACCCAATGCCAATCCTGGAGCCCCACCACCACCCAATGCAAATCCTGGAGCCCCCCCCCCCCCCCCCCCCCACCACCCAATGCCAATCCTAGGGCCCCCCCCCCCCCCCCACCACCCAATGCCAATCCTAGGGCCCCCCCCACCACCCAATGCCAATCCTGGAGCCCCACCACCACCCAATGCCAATCCTGGAGCCCCTCCACCACCCAATGCTGCTGTTTGGGTACAGCAACTCAACACCGGTGGTGCAACCATTGAAGTGGTACCTGTCTCAGGACCAGACATAGAGTGTATGAAGGTCATAATAGAACTCAAAAGGAAGAGGCATTGAGGCCTATGGCAAAACAAATCCAGGGGCAGCTGATCGCAGTCCAGTAGATAAAACAAATGGAAGCAGAATTAAGAAGGCCACCTGTGACAATGAAAAAGTCCTTTCCCATGTTTTCAGTGTACTAGCAAACCCATTAGAAAATGATCATCGTGACCTTCTTTCATATCTCAAGACTGCCTGCAAAGACATCGAAAATGGTAGTTCATCAAGTACACTAATCCAAGTGCACATGGTGAACTCAGCATTGGAACAAGTGGATATGGGCCGAAAGACAAAAGCTGAAGCTGATGATGATGATTTGTTTGGGCAACTCACAATCATTCGTCCTAACCGTGTTGAAATGCCTGTGTTTAGATTTCTTGATGATGACTAGCTAAATAACCACAGATAAATTAAAAGACTCCTTATTATATAATTGTACTTGTAACACATGTACACATTCAAATTACAATCATTTTTTTATCAACAAAATTATTGCTGGCCCATGTAAGGTTCGAAGGTGTGACCCTCAACACAGAAGTGGGCTTTGGCCATGTATCCTGCTACATCTTGTGGAGTAACACAGTCAAATGCTGCCTCCATGGTATCACGCAAATTGGTGTTGCACACATTTGATTGATGGGCATGAAGGAAGCAATCCAAAAAATTGAAAACCCATTCAACTCCTCCAAAGTCAGGGGAATGTATAGAGCGAAAGACAACATAGTGACCAGCTGCCTTGATGAATTGAACTGCTGGACTGTGCCCATCAAGGTTATCCATTGTGATAGCACGGATGCCATCCCTTGGATTGCAGGCAGCAACAAGTGCTGCACAAAAATACTAAACTTGTTCCCAGTAGTCCCTTTCTCATACAGCATTCTGCTGATGACACCTTTGACAGAGTCCACAGCAATTACAGCTGTTAGCCGGCTGTCACTGCACTTGGATGGCCCACTGTCAAGGCAAGGTGTTCCGCTTAGGGAGTGTCCCCTGTGTCTGCAAGCTGCACTGGTGTATCTTCCAGTTTCATCTATATCTACAATGTAACTACGATGTAACTCCTGCTACAACCAGGTTGAACTGGATGGTTTGAAGCATTAGTCCAAAATGCCATTTGGTCCGTTTCATTTCTATTCTTAGAGTAGTACCTCATGGTCTTCTGCGAGATCTTGAGTGGTCGAGTGAGAAAAATCTTAACCTTGTGTCACCTTTAGAAACGATTTGCACTCACGTAACTGAGCAGCAGGATAAATTGTCTTATAGAAAAAGAGGCCCAAGTGCGTCTTTAGTACTCATCTTCCTCTTGCGTCCGGACGTTCTCTTTATGCGATCCACTCTCCCCGTCGTGCTTACCAATTTATCATAACGATATACTGTTACTGGGTGACCATTTCAGCACGCCCCTTGATAGTGCCACAAGAAGTGACCAAGTTGAACTTTTCGTCTGCAGTGAGCGAGATACCGTTTGTACGCCTGCGCCTAATTACTCGCTGTTCCTGCATTCCTCTTCAAATTTCTAATGCCCACCTGCTGGTTAAATTTAGGATTCACCGACCAACCTCCCCACTTTTGTCGACTTTCTGGGTTCTCAAAATTTACTTTCTAACTTTTGAGTACTTAATTTTTACTTTATTTGCAGGTATTTAGAGACGCACAGTATCATATTAGCCAATTGCTATGGGAAACCGGTATGAGAACATGAGCATAATCAGGGGATTTGGTACTGTGTTGCACTGATTTTTAGTCTGATTTTCTACACAGGGAAAAAACTTGCAAAGCTTGTGAAACGTGCCAAGCTGAGAAGAACCAATAGAGTTTGAGCTCGCTTATACAAATGTTGTTATCTGTGTCCACTATTTGTCCTATATCCTTGCTGGTGTCTGTTGTCTCTTCAAAACCATTGAATATTACTGAACTATGCATGGATGAGAGGCAAAGGGAGGGGTGAAGAGAATTGATCGCAGAACACCATCTCTCTCGTTAAAAGCGATCATCGCTGTGGTAAAACTAAAAGGTGCAAAAAAATGTTTCTTTTTAAAAAAAGGGTCGCAACAGTTGACAGTAATTAATTACGTAACACCACTTACGTTACACTACATGTAGTTTGTTAGAAAAAAGGTGTTCCCTGGTCAGAGGTTATTGAAACACTAACTTTTTATTTTAGAAAAGCCTTACACCAGTGATGATCATTTCCGCATTATTTTTTCAAGATTTCAATTACTATTTTTATTTTCTACGACTGAAGTGGGGGGACCTGTCATGAGGCGCTGAATTTTACACGCAAGCATTACATTTCTATTTGAAATTTATAATGTTTGAGCTAGGCCCCATATATATCATCTTTATCTTGACACTACTACGCAAGCTTCGCACCGACGGCAGGATAAGATTTAGGTATTGAAATATGATTCGAATAGGAACGGGTGAATATAAATATGATTACACCGCCGATAATTTGATCCGTTCATGGCTCATTGCATTCTTTCATATCGTGCGTCTCAACAGTGGGGATGATGCTTTTTTCGGCCCGCGTATCCTGGTCTGCCGTGGCCTCGCGTTCTGGTGAGGCTGTATTCTGTTCCACTGCAGTCTGTGAGTCTGTTTTAGTCTCCAACGGGACGCCACACTGTGACGAACCGTCGCTCTTTTCACCGCCCACTTTACCTTTACCATCTTGTTCTTCGGTGTCTTCAGGTTTCTTCTTCTTGCAAAGGCTGTTGATGGCCGCTACGCTGGTGGTGAACAGTTTCTGCACCTCCGCTATCAGCAGCGATAGGAAAGCTATACCGAATAGAAGCCAGCAGGCGGTGCAGACCTTGTACACACCCCTCACACCCACAGGCAGGTCGGTGCTGGTCGACTGTCCCGGAACGAAATCGCCGAACCCGATCGTAGTGAGGGACACGACGCAGTAGTACGCCGATTGGCGGTACGTCCATCCTTCAATAGCCATGAAGATGATGGCCGGCACGAAGATAAACAGGACGAGGCCCGTGATTATGGCGCCCACAACGACTGCGACCTTCAAGGGCAGCGGGCGTTTGGTCTTGATGCGACCCACCAGGGAACCGAGGCCATTGGAAAGGATGGTGCCCACGCTGGAGAAGACGATGAGGGCGAGAGGGATGCCCGCGATCGCGTAGAAGACGAAGAACGTTTGGCCTCCGGGTGTGGATGGTGCAATGTTTCCATATCCTGCATGCAGCGAGACAGCAGGAGGAAAGGAGTGTAAAAATAAAATAAAATGAGTGGATGCAGATACGCCTTCTCGATTCATGGCATCCCTGTTTAGATATACACGTGTGCACATCAGTATGCCTTAGTACTGACAACCCATTATGCGGTATAGGTGTGCGTTCCAGAGCCCCCGCCCGCCCTCCATGTCGCGCTACAAATTATGCATACGCCAATCGGTCTATAGCATGTAATAAGCGACGAGGGGGGAGGGAGGGAACTAGGGGGAGATAAGTACTACTGGTGACAAGTAGTACCGTACAATATACTTTTTGCGCTCTTTTTGACAGTAGTATTTTATTTCTATTGGTTGGATTTGAATTTTTTGTAACATCCCTAATACTTGCAATTTGCTCAACCCCACCCCTCCCGTCTCGTCTCACCTATGGTCGTCACGACAGTGGTGGTAAAGAAGATGGCTGGCCCCAGCTGCCATAAGGGCGTGCGAGCTTTGTTAACGGTCACGACCTGAGGTGCCAGTTGCGAAAGAATGGTGAGCAACTGGTCCGTAACATTTTGCGCCCTTTCCTCAGTGAGGTTGGAGATGTTGAGGATGGTTTTCAGAATCGTTTCGTTTGCCTTCTGTATCTGCCGCTCCGCCTCTGCGGTTCTCTCCGATTCCGCCGGTCGCTCCAGGGCGACAAAAATGGCCCCACCGATGATCAGATAGAGGACCAGAATGAAGGAGAACGTGGATGCCTGCCAGTATACGTTCCACGTCGTGCAGCACTTCGGGCACGCCATAAGAGCTAGGTTTCAGGCACGGACGTTTGCGGCTGGACAATAAGTCGATAATTAGACAATACCGTAATTTACAAAGAACCAATACCAAAAGTAATATCATATAATCTCATTACTGCAATATACTGTTCATGTTTTGCGAACCACAAATCAGGCCCGTAGCCAGGGGGGTGCAATTGCCCCCCCCCCCCCCCCCCCCCCCCCCCCCCGCTTGATAAAGGTCCGCTCGGTCGGCTATGAATTTTTTTACAAGCATGTTTATATAGGTATCTAATATTAATGTTTATATTGTTGACAATCGACACTTATAGTGACAACTGCCAGCTGTCAGGTAATAAGTTCCGTCGTTTTTAGTATCGCGCACTTCAGACCGACTTGCACTTGATCTAAAATGGGATGACGTGAACAACGCGAACGGGAAAGAAAAAGAGCCGCTGTTCAATGGAGCAATTTAGATGCTTATGAAATGATTGAGGGTATCAGGAATTTCGAGCGTCAATAACTTTCACGTTCTTAACGATCACTCATGTAGAATGGCAGAGAAAGTTGGAAGCTCAGTGTCAATGCCTCGCATTATTGCTGCAAGGCAGCAGCATCGAAGCAATATTTCTTCTAGTTCTCCGTTTGAAAAAGAATATTGCTATACCGTTTCTCAACCACATCTCCACTCACCTAGCAGAATGGTTTGTGGGTATCTGATTGTAATTAAATTACAAAAGAACAATTTCTTATGATTCAATCCTTACCAGAGAGTAAAAACTAACTCACAAATGCTTATCAGTCGCAAGTATAATCCGCAAGATGCATAATACAACTATAGTTCACTTATTACCCTTGAGTCCGCTTGAGTCCACTGAGCCATACTTTGCACCCCCAAACGCAAAGCCTGGCAACGGGCCTGTAAATCATACTTACTTTGGCATTATTATCAGTGATATGCGCAGCCCGTTTTCACGCCCATGTGTCTTTGGCGGGAAAAGAGAGGGTTACTTTAAGCGTGCGTAGTGGAGGAACCAACCGATAGAAAACGTTAGGCGAGCAATAACGCTCATCAGCACACATGGGGAAACACATATACAACACGCAGAACTAGCCACGATTTTTTTAAACCTGTGATCTAGACGTGAATTTTTTATGAATAAAAGGGGCAGTATTGTATGGGGATCCACGTAATGAAGGTAAACCAGCGATGCAGAGTGTATGGCCGCTTCTTGACGGAGGCTAGAGAAAGAAGGGGAAAGGAGTTCATACAAGTGCAGAGAGTTTGCAGACGATTTGCACTCAGTCTGTGCAATTAACACAGGCAATGACATAATGGGCCACTCACCCACAATCTTTTGTTTATGCAAATAAGTGATGGATGAAAACTATCTGAAGAGTACATAGTTTACTTCACCCTTTTGATTGGACAGTGCACACAGCAGTTGTCTGCAAGAAGGTACATAAAATAATTATGTGTACTGAATTGATGCATGTATGCATGTATGTATACATGTAAGTTTACACTGGTCTTTTCTTACCAAAACAACCAACCACAAAAGTCAGCAAACTTAAATCCACACAAAATATTCGTACAGTTGCCTCTCCCATCCAAATGGGATTTTCACTGCATGAGCACAGTTCCAATCATCCAGTAATCCTGGAGCAGCTGTGGTGTCCCATATGCCTAATGATTGAGTCAACCACTGGAGCTTGGAGCTACCATGTAGGGTAGGGCATTGGTATGCACTGACTGTACCATCCAATGGTTCATGGCATAGGTCAAACTCAGGTTATTGTCCAGCAGGTGGAAGACATGAGACAGTCTGTAGAGAAGACGGTAAGGATTAAACAAACACTGATTGAAAGCAAGCAAACAGAAGGAGGAAATAATCAACAGCACTAAAGTAACTGACAAAGAATTTGCTTTGTCAAGGGATTGGATGAAGCCCTCCAATCTTTTAACATCCATAGGCAACAATACTTAGGTGGTGTATTAGTTGGCAACCATATACAGAAGACCCTCCAGGTATAACTAAGAATAAAATATGCTCAAAGAGCGTATTGGCATGGCAAACACATATTAGATTCGGTACATGGGGTGAGAAAGAAGCCAATCCATTCATGCACCTTGCAAAGGATGTAACATTCGGTACCAGATCCTGTGAAACATTTGTTGCTCATTGTTAAGGAGCACTTACTGATTGCAGCTCTACAAAATGTGGCGCCACGGACGTTTGCGGCTGGACAAAAAGTCGATTATTAGACAATACCGTAATTTACAAAGAGCCAATACCAAAAGTAATATCATATCTCATTATACTGTTCATGTTTGCGAATCACACATCATACTTACTTTGAGACGTTTAGTAAAAATAAATAGCATCTGCAAATGCTGTAACATATCTGTAAACAAAACCATCGACGCGCAAGTACAAGCATTATTATCAGTGATATGCGCAGCCCGTTTTCACGCCCATGTGTCTTTGGCTGGAAAAGAATAGGTTACTTTAAGCGTGCGTAGTGGAGGAACCAACCGATAGAAAACGTTTGGCGAGCAATAACGCTCATCAGCACACATGGGGAAACATATATACAACACACAGAAGTAGCCACGATTTTTTTAAACCTGTGATCTAGACGTGAGTTTTTTTATGAATAAAAGGGGCAGTATTGTATGGGGATCCACGTAATGAAGGTAAACCAGCGATGCAGAGTGTATGGCCGCTTCTTGACGGAGGCTAGAAAGGGGAAAAAGGAGTTCATACAAGTGCAGAGAGTTTGCAGACGATTTGCACTCAGTCTGTGCAATTAACACAGGCAATGGCATAATCCCACAATCTTTTGTTTATGCAAATAAGTGATGGATGGAAATCATCTGAAGAGTACATAGTTTACTTCGCCCTTTTGATTGGACAGTGCACACAGCAGTTGTCTGCAAGAAGGTACCATAAAATAATTATGTGTACTGAATTGATGCATGTATACATGTATGTATACATGTAAGTTTACACTGGTCTTTTCTTACCAAAACAACCAACCACAAAAGTCAGGTGGTCAACCAGCAAACTTAAATCCACACAAAATTGTTGCTGGCATTCGTGCAGTTGCCCCTCCCATCCAAATGGGATTTTCACTGGATGAGCACAGTTCCAATCATCCAGTAATCCTGGAGCAGCTGTGGTGTCCCATATGCCTAATGATTGTGAGCCAACCACGAGTTTGGAGCTACCATGTAGGGCATTGGTATGCACAGACTATACCATCCAGTGGTTCATGGCATAGGTCAAACTCAGATTATCGTCCAGCAGGTGGAAGACATGAGACAGTCTGTAGAGAAGATGGTAAGGATTAAACAAACACTGATTGAAAGCAAGCAAACAGAAGGAGGAAATAATCAACAGCACCAAAGTGACTGACAAGGAATTTGCTGGTCCCTTTGTCAAGCAATTGGATGAAGCCCTCCAATCTTTTAACATCCATAGGCAACAATACTTAGGTGGTGTGTTAGTTGGCAACCATATACACAAGACCCTCCAGGTATAACTAAGAATAAAATATGCTCAAAGAGCGTATTGGCATGGCAAACACATATTGGATTCGGTCTCATGGGGTGAGAAAGAAGCCAATCCATTCATGCACCTTGCAAAGGATGTACCATTCGGTAACAGATCCTGTGAAACATTTGTTGCTCATTGTTAAGGAGCACTTACTGATTGCAGCTCTACAAAATGTGGCGCCTCCTAAAGAATGAAATAATAATACTAGTCTCGTACCCAGACCCATATGTACGTAACGATGAACAGTATGACATCACGTACAGAGGATCTGGGAATAAAGTCGTGAGAAATGGTTCCAGTGCGACGGAATGTTGTTGCACCAATCAAATTGCAGCGATCTGTGACGTAGACATTCCAATGCTTTGGCCATCAGCTAATTGCATTTCTAGCATGCCAATTGTGAAACCACACCCAAAGGTAGAAAGGCTTGGCTACTCCGCTCTTCGGCCAAACGAGTATAAGGCTATAAAATCATTCCTAGAAGGAAAGGATGTGTTTGTAACCCTACCGACGGGGAGCGGAAAATCCTTGTGCTATGCCATCTTTGCTTTTGATGATATGTATAGTCACGTAGGTAGCATTGCCCTGATCGTGTCTTCTTTGAAGGCTCTAATGAAGGACCAAGTAAGTCCCTTAGTTGCAACTTTGATGGTGATTTGATTTTCACCACATATGGTCTTATTATTACCACATAAGGTGACCCAGCAGCTGTTCTATTCAGCTCAGCTGCTGCTTAGTTATCACACACACACACACACACACACACACACACACACACACACACACACACACACACACACACACACACACACACACACACACACACACACACACACACACACACAGCCTTATCTATCTCACTCATCAATCAGTCTGGCGTCTATGTGCAGTCTATGCATGTGCACATACACTTGGCTTTTCGTCATAGCTGAATCCGATACGCGGGGACGCTTGACTCCTCTGCCTTCACCTGATTGCATCGTCTTTGCAGATAGCTTACCAAGCAGGTCCTTCTCTAGCGCAGCGAACGCTTTTTTTCTTAGCCTGGTACTTTATGACTGCATCGAAGCACTTCTTGCATACGTAGCCACAACTGAATTCCCCTACTGCTTCCTCTGCACAAAAATGCCTACAGCTGGCTGACATACCAGTACCGCTATCCCTTCCCTACAAGACGCGTGATTTTGTAGATCTATCATTTGCGATCCGCGCGACCGAAGTACGGCAGTCCATAATTGATTTTGAATCAGTGACGTAGGTCGGAATTTGTGACGACACAACTATTATGTAACAATGTACATTCCAAGAACCATTTCATTCCCAGACCCTCTGTACGTGATGTCATACTGTAAGCGATGATCATCGTTACGTACATATGGGTCTGGGTACGAGACTATAATAATAATAATAATAAAAATAATACCGCAATTCAGGATAAACTTCAACAGTAAGTATCGCTGGTAAAAAAAATCGTGGCTACAAGAACATACGAGAACTAGTTAGTAACTTCTGTTACCTTTAATTTCTAGCTTGAATTCAAACTTTCTATCGGTTGGGAACGTGGAAAACACACTTCGAAGAGGAAAGGTACGTCGAGGTTACCCGCTTTCAACAGCCATAACTTGCCGTGGCAAAAATTGCTGGCCCTAATGACTTGCATCAAAAAGAAAAAACTGTAGCTTCTTTTGTAATCTGCTTTTAAATGGCGCTTGTAGCCATCCTGTCTTTTGTACCAGCTCACGTTTTCAGCTCTCCAGGTTGTCAAGGGCGTTGCTATAGGCATTACGCAATCATTTCAATTTTTCGGATTACATACTTTTTGTCCACAAAATATATGGCCACAAAAATAATCATCTGTGGAAGATCCATAGAACTAATTGTATATTAGTCCTTTTGTTTGTAATGTATATGTGTAATGTATTATGTTCATATACATGTATAGAAATTAAAAAAATAAAAATTAATAGTAGAATATAAAATAATAATAATAAATTTAAAAGTATCACGTGAACTGGATGGTTATTGTTATTTGTACAGTACGCGTTCTTGTCCGAAGCGAGATGATGTTCTTTTTAAGAAAATGTCGCTTGTGCAGCTGCGTTTTTTCAGAGTTGTCAAGTTTAACGATAGATGCATGCGGAAACGCTAACTTGAACATAAACAACATCACTGAAAGCAAAAACTGACAACTCTGAAAAAACGCAGCTGCACTAGCGACATGGTCTCACAAATCACATCCTATAAAAACCGAGCGGGCCTATTGCGGTGTCGCACAGACGGGGTTCACAAATTTTGACTGCAAATTCGATGCCCATTCCCCCACCAGCTGGTTTCCTTGGTAGCGTTGCTTGCGAATTCATATCATATCCGCCCACTTTTAATCTCTTTTATCTCTGTCGCACTTCTGCGTAAGTAGCTGATGCATACATGGCTACCAATCAGCGCCCCGGTCTCGACCTCATCGTCAAAGAAAAGTAAGCGACTCCCGATCCTAATAGATCTGTAGAAAGCTGCCATATGCTGCGAGACACGTCGCACTGCATTATACACTGCCCCCCCCCCCCCCCCCCCCCCCCCCCCCCCCCCTCCTACCCTCCTGACTTGTAGCTGGTATGTAGGAGGTGTGAGCGACAAGAGAGCAGAAGAGATACTGGCAGCTATGCCGATGGATCGCGGCAACTTCATCGTACGAGACAGTCTATTGCCAGACGCCGACTATGTTCTCTCTGTCCGGTGAGCCTTTCTTTTGTCCAGTTTATGCTGTACTGAATGCATCACACACCACCATCACCCCACCCCCACATTTCACCACCATCTCACTACTAATAATAACATTACAATTATCCTTTGGTACTTACCCAACACATGACTTCATACACACATGCACCACACATATGCACATGCTACACACACACACACACACACACACACACACACACACACACACACTGATCTTTAACTAATTCAGTGAGGGCAACGAAATTTGGAATTACGACATTTGCATTAAACCCAATGATGGGTGTATTTTGTACAAATACAACTTTGCTGACCTTTCCACTGCCATTGACTTCTACTCTGAAAATAGACTGGGACCTGTCTACCTCAAATCACTGGTTAGTTTTATTAGTGTCATTCAAAATATTACTGCTGTACTCCCTTTCATACTAGAATGAACCTCTCATCAGTGATGTGCAGCCTGCACCAGTCTGTACAATAAAAATGGCCTCCACGGTTTCTCCACCAAGACATGTCATCATTGCTCCTCAAAGCCTTTGCACCACGTGCAAAAATCAGTCCCGAAACGAAGACGAATCAGAGTCACCACTCTCCCCCAAGCGCCTGCCTCTCTGCAGGGAACCCTCTTATTGTAATGCTTCCAGTATCAGTGCAAATTCTGATGACCAAGACCAGAGTGCACATCAGCTGGCTACTGAGGACCTTGGAGTTCCCTCCATAAATGGCAGACCAAACAGTGGAACTACATTGGATGAGGTTGTGGCCACAGCCTATCGCACTTTTGATGTGGATGCAAATATCACGGACACAGTAGGGACCACTACAGAGACCGAAGAGGCACTCACTGATGGAAAATTGCCTCCTCCAGTTGAACTGTCTTCATCTGCTGGACAAATCTTTTCCAGTCAGCTATACGCGCTTGAGACAGTTGGGGAAGGCGACAACAGTAGAGGTCTAAGTAATATTGAAACTAATCTCAACGATGATAGCCACCTTGAGGAGGGTACTGGCATTAAAGAAACAGGTGATCGCCCCAGCAGCATTGCTGAAGGTGGTCATTGGGAGGAGGGAGACATTTACCACAGCAACGACCTCGGAGGTGGTCCTGGGGAGGAGGAGGATGGCAATGCCCAGCAAGTGGGCCCTGACGAGGTTGAGCAGCTGAACCAAGATGAGGGTGGGAACAGCAATGAAGCTAGCAGAACAGATCTTGACTCGAGCATGACAAGAAGCAGTGTTGTAAAACTGGCCAGCAATCTTCAAACAATTCTTGCACCCACGTCACTACGAGATCAATTGTCGGGAAGGAGATCAAAGTTCACCTCCCCGAGGCAAGCTGTCTCCATGTGCCCAGATGGCATCCAGATCTCACAAGGTCCTGTCCCCATCATGGCAGGAGCTACTGGACCTACCCCTCCTGTGGCTCCTCCCGTTGTAAGGCCTGTCAAGCCACGTACCATCTCTCCAGATGACATGGATCTCATTGCTGGACCAATCAACACAAAACGCTCTGGGAAAAAGTTGAAAAGGAATAAAAGCATGTTTGAGAGGAGTGACAAGTAAATGAAACTGTTCTCTTCCCCTTCCAAACTGCTCAATCAGTTACATTGTAGCTCGTTGCATTAAATTTGTCACGAGAGTAGTGCACAGCTGTATACTGTATGTCTTTCACTTATATTTATATGTACGTTTCAACCATATGGGTACACCAATAAGCCTTATAACATCAACTCTCACTTTACAATAGGAATGTTTTAATATTCTGTATAGATTGGCACTTATAATAATGTTATTAAGAAAATGGACCTGCGTTTGAGAAGGCTTAATAGAATCGTTTTAATATTATATGTTAGCTGTTAAGCATTAGCTGCATGGCCACTATGAGCTGTTCAAAGACTGATTTGGCATATAAAGTACTTTGGATTTGACGCCTGTACAGTGTACAATACCATTTTCAGCATGTAAACTCAGTACACATGATATTGTCTTACAAAAAACGTATCTCTTTGTAATATCAGTATCTTCATTGGAATTTACAACATACTGACAAGTGTCAATAGCTTCATATCCCTTTATTTCAATTACATGTTGTGCATCGCTGGCACATTTGGTAGCATTATCTCAACCAAACTATATTTAATAGCTCTCCCAACTGCATAGAGAAGCTATCCATTGATAACATCAACAGCTGCCCAAAACAACAGTTTTATTGTCTTCTGTCAGGAGGGGGTAAAAAAAATAAAATCTTAACAAAGGGTAATACCTCTCCATCTCCTGCCAAACCCTTAACACACACAAAGCACCTCCCATTTTAAGAATTAGGTACATGTATAATGAAACTGATACGATTCTTGACCCACTAATGGCATTGTCTTTTATTTTATACTCGATGATAATTAAATATAAAAGAGCAGGCACAACTAATAATAATTAGCTCCCAGGGCTTTCACATAATGTAAGCATAATCATGTAGGCTACACATGTATAAATCAACTTCTTGTATCGAAGAAAACATTTTGATGCCACCTTCGCATTAAGTTGAGGGTCCAGCTTATTTTGGCATATAGTCACTCCTATTAGGCAAATATGCTGTTTTAAATGAATTTCCACATGGGTTTACTATATCCCATTTTTCACACTTCCTTTACCACAACTGGGCTGCAATTGTCAGCTAATGAATGCATCACAATAATTAAATGGCACTGAACATAAGAGGCAATGCGCAAACAAGGCAGTGTGCAATGCTCCAAAGTAATGCACCCCTAGATGTCACATAGGGTGCTTGTATAAGGGATGCAGTTCAAATAGGTGCACCAGTGACAGAAATCTGGGTCTGTGAAGTTGTAGAAAGCGGCGAACCCCAAGACCAGAAGAGAAAGCATGATGGGGGTCAGAGCCAGGATGAGACATAGCTTCTTCAAGCGCTCCCATTCCCCAATGCTGATGTAGGGTACAAACACAAATGATGCCAGTGCTCCAAAAACAAACCCTCCAATGTGGCAAAAGTTGTCCACATAGGGTAGTGTCCCAGCTCCTGTGCATGTGTGCGTATGTGTGTGTGAAAAGGTGTGACGGTGTGCATGTGTGCATTTGCACAAGTGTGAAGTGGCATGGATGTGCATAGATGAGCTGAGGGTAGGGACAGTGGAGGTGGACTAACCAAAGAGGAGGACGAGGAACCCCACCAGCTTGAGGAGCTCGATGCGGGGCTTTCTAACCCACTTCCATCCCTGGAGCAACTCCACGAGCATCACTCCCAGCAGTCCATACATTGCTCCGGAGTTACCGACCTGAAATAGCGACATGTCACACATTGGAGACCCACTACAAAGTAAGGCTGTTAAGCTTTTTAAAAGAAGGACAAAAATTGATGCATGCTTTGAAAAAAGCAATAGTGTCTAAAAGTGGTTGAATTAATGCTATGGGTTATTTTGTCCACATACCGCAGGCTCAGGGTCAAAGATGCTGCTGACTAACAACCCTCCAACCCCAGAGAGGAGGTAAATGACAGACAATCTAAGCCAGCTTGAATTGTAAGTGTGTATATGTGTGTGTGTGTGTGTATGTGTGTGTGTGTGTATATGTGTGTGTGTGTGTGTGTGTGTGTGTGTGTGTGTGTATGTGTGTGCAGTGGGAAAAAGATGGAAAGATGGCAAATTGCAAATAACACTTGAGCCTCTGAAGGCTTACGTGCAACAAAAATGGTGTTTGGAAGTACTGGAGTTGGAGTGACTAATATGTATTGCTCTCACCTATGCTATACACCCTAACTTGAAACTGTTCCAGCCTGCATGTATATGTATACATGATTGCTCTTGTTATCATTTCTACTGGCACCTATGTACATACTCCCCAATCATATGCCCCCTTGGGCTTACCCAATTCTCCTCTCAATCTTCCAGTTGGTATAGAACTTCGGAAAGAACACCATCACAAACTCAAGGATGCCGCAGTAAAGAAAAATGGCAGAGATGAATCTGATTCCTTGGTCAGGAACCTGCCCAAGGGTTCGATTAATCCAGTCCAGCCTGCATATGTCCCTGAAGCAACCTGAACCTAGCTCGCTGCAAAGCAGCTGAAAGAAACACATAAAATGTGCATTGCCGAGTCATCGCGCTTACATTAACACACATTTACTGCGCAATTCTAAAAAAGTTGGGGCATAGAGTGGGCAATGTACCTTCTCTGGGTGCCAGTAACCCTCTTGAAATGTGCAGTTCTCCTCTGTGGTGAGGATACATTGGCCCTCTATGCCAACGCAACACGGATGCAGGACCACGCCCCCACTGCAGTAGCCCGACTGTTCCTGTGCATTGCACTGGCTCACTCCCCCAATGATGTCGCCATGGTACAAGTAGAGGCAGCTGTGCCATGTAGATAGGAAGGTTAAATTCTGTCTACACATCTTTACGCATCCCAGATATATACATTTTAACTTGCATCTGCAACTTTTGTTCTAGTCTATAAGTTGCATGTTTGGTGGTCAGAGCAGCTTGCTTCTCTACAACTAAACACACAACTCCTATTGAGTTCTAATGTTCTTGCAATGTGAGAAAAAGTGTCTGCACTGAATGCATCAAGGACTGAAATGATTCAACATCTACACAGCCACCTACACATTTTCAGGTAGCATGCCACATTGCTGAGTGCTCTGTTCCTGACAGCATATCAGGTCTCTGTCATCCTCTCCTGTGTTCCAGTACAGCTGAGGGCTGTTCCGCATGCACTGGTAGAAATTAAGAAACGAAATGACAAAAGAATGGGCGATAAAGTGCAGAACCACGGACCTGGCATGAGAAATAGTTAAGCACAGTGCCATCATTTTAATTGCATTTTCATTCCTTCAACGCCAAAGAAACGCACATGCACACAAAAATGCGCC
This sequence comes from Ephydatia muelleri, assembly GCA_013339895.1. Lineage (NCBI taxonomy): Eukaryota > Metazoa > Porifera > Demospongiae > Spongillida > Spongillidae > Ephydatia > Ephydatia muelleri. The sequence goes on along the minus strand of JABACO010000019.1, from coordinate 5,049,451 downwards.
TAAACGTCTCACCACTGGGTACTTCGCTCCTGCATGAATCATGGCTGCTTTGGAAGGTCCGGCGAACGGGTTGGGCAAGACGCTTTTCGTCACAGACAGGTTGACACCACCGAAGCCAGCGATATCGCTCGTCTCGATTTTTGTGGTGAACTGAACGGGTGCGAAACTGTTGGTCACCATCACCATTGTCACTAGCGCAATCTCGATCAACGCCGATGCGATGGTGAAGATGGGCCAATACGTCGGGAAACTCTCGATGATTTCATCTTTTAGTGGCTTGCACATGTTCCATAGCTTTGTTTCATTTTTCTTCACCGCCGTATCTGACTCGTTAGGAACGTGCACGATTGGATCAGTCTCCAGAGGGGTGTACGGCGGGCATTGCGCGGGAGGTAGCGTGCCGTTTCTACGCCATCCAACCAACTTGTCTCCATGAACGCCAAAAAATCTGCTAATGGAGTTCCCTGCAAAGAGCGTACAAACACTTTATTTTATGAACTATGCTGTTTCTGAATAGGGATACTAACCGGCAAACGCTAAGGAATTTGACAATCCTCGTATTCCAGTAGCTGTATCTTCCACTGACTGGTAGTGGGGAGGATCGGTAGATGGGTGCTTCAACACCAACCCATTGGCTGTAGAAGCCATCATGCGTGATTGGTGAAAGCTGTAGTAATTTGCCATGCTGTACATGTACAGCCGAGCGGGGCGCGCTGCTATTAATGATCACGTCATACATAAAAATTAATGTAAATGCGGTTATTGCTATGGTAACGGCTGCTTTTTAAAATGGATGATCTGTTGCAGTCTCTACAGCAGGTCAATGTCTCGACACCCCTAGTACAAGAAAGGTGAGCATTTAACCTTTCCCGCAGCACCAATAAATCCGCCCCAACAGTGCCGCAGAGGAGCCTCCGGAGACGTACAAGATTAACAGCAAGAAGGAATACCTACTTCTGAGCTACGCAGAGAATTTTCACCGGCAGTTTCGCCAACTGTATGGAGATCGCAAAGCTCTCTTTCTGAAACCTAAAAACGAACACGGCGTTGAGGCAAGGGCCCTGAATTTTAATGTCCTATAGTTGGAAGGATAAATTGTTCTCCATTAGAAGTTCATCTGTACCACAATAAGGCCTACGTACCTCGCTTATCCGCAACTGTACACGTACGACGGCTGTGCCGAATTTGTATCAGACTACCTCACGTACGAAACACTGAGCATTCCAAACGAGCTGGTGAGACAACGTGTAACACTGTATACTACTTAGTGTAGTGTAGACACGCCACAGCTGTACCCGTATGCATGCACGTATTTTACAAAAAGGAAATGGATGGGTCGACGGAAAAGATCTAAAAGTCACAGCAGTCTTGCCTTTCCCTCAGCCTGAGACCTTGATATCTCCAACAACGGTTCTTAAAACGCAGAAGGGGAACACGTTTGATTATGGTGTCCTGCTGACGTCACTGCTAATTGGTGTGGGCTACGATGCGTACTGTGTGTGTGGATACGCCACTTCCGATGTCACCCTGTTCAACCAGACCAGGAAAGTGTGCCCTTTGCTGCAGGAGCAGCCCAAGGTGACTTGCAGTACACCCTTTGGTTGTTTAAATGTAACCCCATTCATAATACTGTGGTGCATACTACCTTACTGGAATAACTTAATAGTGCATAACACATGATCTAATGTGGATCTATTGACTTCAGTTGCAATTCATTATATTAATACTCATTTATAAATAATAATAAGTTCTTCTGCACTAGTGTTAAGAAATAACACAATAGCCGGTACCTGCTTCTGATCATAGAATAATTCAGAAGGGGGCACTGAAAAGAAGAAGAAATACATGGCAAGGCCACCTCGTGATTTAAACAGCAAGTTCTTAGCTACACAAGAGAGGAAAATACAGACCAGAGAGGAAGACAAGGTGGCAAAGGCCAAAGAAGAGGAGCTGGCAAAAATCGCTGTAAGCATCAACGAAGTGCTACCAAATGCTATAACCTTCTGGCAAGATGAGTGGTGGTGCAGGTCCACCACAGCTTTTATGTGATTGCTTGTACATCCCCACCCTGTTGATGGTTCCAACCATTACCATTTGTTCACCACCTGATAGGAGGCAGAGAAGCCATCACCCGATAAGTACTATGGTATGCGCTTCCACTGTTGGGTGTTGGTACTGTCTGGAAAAAGAGAAGTGGCACAGAGCTTCTTTTTGGAGCCCACAACAGGAGAGGCTCATCCCCTGAACTGGGATGAGTACCTTGGAATCGAGAGTGTATGGAACCACAAGAACTACTGGATCAATATGCAAGACTGCTCTCAAGGGGTTAAGGTAAATTCAATATTGAGTAGAAATTGTTGTATGCACTGTTCCAAGTCAAATCCTATGTTATGCCTCCCCCCCCCCCCTTTTCCAGGATTTGATCTATGATCTAGGTGATGCTGCAAAATGGGAATACTTTTTCCCCAATGTCGACAAACCACTACTTGTAATTCCTGGGGAAGAGGGAGACACATCAAAGCCCACAGAAGAGGTACAGAACTGTTACAACTGACACCTTTATCATCATATCCACCTCTAGGTTGACAGAGGCACAGATGAAGGCTTTCAGTTGCCTCACTCCTGGGTCACTCCTATTCACATCTCACCAAGAGGTGCTTAGTCTTTACCTAAGCAAAATATTTGACCTCCTAGCAATGTTCTGGCATGATGAGGACAATTTTACTTTCTTCTTTGGTGGTGGTGGAGGGTGGAAGGAGGGTGTGCTATCTTAGGGGATACTGCAGTTTTATTTACTTAGTTTCTTAATGACATGGCAGATCTTGAAAACCGCTGCCCACACGGGAAGAAGACAATTTTGTACAAGAAAGCCAAGTTGGAAAAGTTTGCGGAGTATCTAAATCAAGATGGTTTGGTCACGAAGCTAACTATCTACAATGACAGTGCCAGTAAGGAACTATGAAGAATGCAATGGGATACATGGATTCCTTTGTGTCGATAGGGACAGAGAAAGTGAAAGTGAACAGCTACTTTACGCATCGAAACGACAGGCTTCAGACTAGAACTGAAACTTGTCATAATGGGCAGATTATGGAGTGTTTTGGACCTGGCAGACAATGGGATTTGAAAGGTAAGTGAACTTCTGTAATTAACGATAGTGTGCATGCGAATGCATAAGGAATGGTTATATTGAGCAATGACTTCACTTACCAATTGTAGCTTCATTCAATAATTGAATTTATCTCTCTCTCGAAATAATGGGCAATAATCATGATACAATGCAGCCTGGTAACAAATTCACGCGTGAACTTGACATAATTTCATTTACCATTAAATTCAGACAAAATCACGTAATGAACTTAAATAGTTAATAAGCCCCTTTTGGAATTTGGATATTAGGGCACTGTTTTAATGATTCATTAGTTAACCTGAATTGAGCTCTATAAATCATCTAACTAGCATACACAACTGTAATGCTGACTAGTTTAAATAATCAAAGTTATCATAATGAATGACATGCTCCAAATAGTATGCAATTTGTGTTTATATAAATACACATGCAAGTAGTGCCATCTCACATTAGCAAAACTTGAGCAAAGGATTGTGTTCAGAAATGATGGGGGTGTTAGCATGTGCCATCCACTTGCATACAAAATGGAGGAAGGGACAATCAGTCCTTTGATTCTCCATATCTCTGGCCTTGTCTTTTAGAACACACCTACTATAAATCCAGCAATTCGAGAAGCTTTTCCTTCTATTCCTAGTAAGCAACAAGGGTACAAGAAACTTCAGATGAAATATCTGAGACACTCAATTTTCCTAGTGCCAGGGTAGATGGACTGTCCCAAAGAGATATTTCAGACTCTGAAGTGGTAGAACATTTTGAGAAAAGGGAGGACTTTCTCTGCTATCGGCACACCACTTATGCTCCACCTACTTTAAAGTTTGAGCCAGCAGACAGTTCTTCCAGCAAAAGGCCAATCCAGGTACCCTTGATGAGATCATCTTTATCAGGTGGGGTGGGGGGGGGGGCACACCCTGTATTTCTAGTCATAACTGAAGTACAGCTTCGTATTATTTGAGTACAGAGTTGCCACACTGATACTCCAGAATATTGCACATGTCACAATATTTTATCTTACTCACAGAAAATTATAGAACGTTTCCACAGAAATCAATCCAAAAAACCCAACGAAGATATTGCTGAGCGCATCTTTCTGCCCAACGACAACAAACTGAAGGTCCTGTACCACTTAGAAGATAACCGCATCACCCCCTCCACAAGGGAATTCACGTACCCACACCTCTCTGGGGACCAAGGTTACATACTAACCTACAACTCTGATATGGTGACTAGCTACCAAGTAGACCCATATGCACAAAGTTCAAAAGACAGGTGCCTCTTTGAACAGCTGGAGAGCCTCATCAAAGCCCAGGATGACTCTATTGCCAGTGTCAGGGCATCGGAGCAAGAGGTGTGTGTTTATATGGCAACGCTTGTGTTAAAAGAATGTCAATAATGTCAGTTGCTGTATCGCTACGTACCTACACAGACCCACAGTATTCTGAACTTGAGGCTCACGGAAGAACTTAACACGACACTGTCCATCAGTGTCTATGACGTAGCCAGGAATGAAGAGGCCCGCAAGCACAGGGAAGAACTGGTATGAAACGCTAACAGCTAGGTGCAATTAGATGAGTACCCTATTCCAATGCATGCCCACAATGGTGCTCTCCAATTGCCAGGAGACTAGAAGGGCGGAGGAAGAGCGTATTCGGAAGGAAAAAGAGATGGACTACCTGGCACCTTTCCTGGCTCGGGTCGGGGACCCTCCCACACTGGACCACAAGCAGGCCAAGGAGGTGGCTGAAACGTGCCTGCAGGACCTGAGGACAAGGTTGGTCGATATGGCCAATGTCATCCAAGCCAGGTTTGAAAAGGTAGAATAGCAGCGTTGTACATTCTCGTATACACATAACCACACAACACACACACACACACGCACACATCCATGCATACAGTTTGTGTAGATTGCACGTTTACCATTGGATGTTAGGAAAGCACAGCCCCCTGCCCTGTTCCAAGGGAATAGCCCCTGTCCTGTGATACTGTAATCACAACACAACACGTATTTCACTACAATGTGAATGATTGCCCTCAGTTCATCATACTTCATTTGTAAACAAACAAGCCAAGTCATGATGCCCCTTTCATACAAGGTCTTTTACCAAAACAGTGCATATTCTTAGTTGCGTATGTAAACAGCAGTGTGGAAGTCCCTCTGATTATACGAGCAATCCTGTTTACTGCACCCACAGGAAACTGACGAGCTTCAGAAGAAACAGGCCTGGTATAAGCAAAACCAGACTGGACTAACCAAAGAGAAGGAAGCTGAATACGTCAGCTATTGCAGTGACGCCATGTTTCGGATACACATCCTGGAGCAGAGACTGAACAGGTAAGAAAGAGGCCCGACCATATACATGTGTATACATGTGTGGGTGCATGTATGTGTGCATGTGTGTGTGTGTCTATTCATTCATGTGTGCGCACATGGTGTTTTCCATACATCAATTAACCTAAACCTCTATCGGTCTCACAGGCACAAGACAATAGCCCCTCAAAAGTATGCAGACTTGGAAACCAGGTTAAAACATGATCCAAGAATGGCACAATACTATGGACCATAGGGTTTAGTGCCAAGTGTTCCATTCTGAAAAGTGTTCTGAGCGTTTGCTGTTCACTTCATACATATATAAATATACATGTGCCATTAGCTGAAATAGATTCTTCTGATTATGTGTGTTCTTTACTGATATACATCCCTGGGTGCTCAACGGGCCACCCTGTTGGGAGGGGAGAGAAAAACAAAAATACATAATTCAGGCCAGACAGCTAGCAGAAGTGATATATAGCCATCCATGTTCTCGACATGGGCACACACACACACACACATACACACACATATACATGTACATATGCCCCCACACACATTACCTTCTATGGCTGATCGACTGGTAAGACAGAAGGAGGAAGGATTACTGCATTCTGGATGCGACGTTTCTACAACAGTAAAGCAATACAAAAAGACACATGTATCTGGCTGTGAAGACTTCATAGATGGCAGTGGCTATAGACAAGAGAGGTTCCCCTAGGCACATCAACTGTGATGCTCACCACTAGTTGTCCAGTCCACAACGAGGCCCTTGTCTTGGACAGCGACAATCACACTCTCTGGTCCGCACAAAGGACTCTTAGTGACAGTGATCTTTGCAAGGGGAAAGGGAAAGATGGCAACCACTGAGGAGTTTGTGCATATGTATCGCTAGAAAACAGTTCCTCTTGACTAAACAAGCACTCATCCTACACAAGAACAAGCTCCTCTTCCCCAGCTCAACCTTTAGACAAAGAGCAGCCACAGCTGTCATTACCAACTGACCCAGGGGGGGAAAAATGGATCGCAAGAAACATAGATGTGGGAGAGCTTGCTATTATTGTTCCAAGCCGCCTTGAGATTCCAACAAGAAAGGGATTAGGAAAAACGTTAGCTGTACTCAACTTCATGCGATCTCCAGGTATCGTCTCATATCACGCAATCTCCAATTACTCAATGTAGGCGTCGCCTCGTCACGTGATGTACAAATTACATAACCATACACCAATAACAAAATGTCTATGCACGATGTAACAGCATCATCAACTATAGGCCTACATCTTGTTGCAGCATCAACTATAGGCCTACATCTTGTTGCAGCATCAACTACAGGCCTACATCTAGACCAATTGGAATTGTTTAAAGCTTGGAAGGATAAGAGGATGAGACAGTGGAGGAGTAATTACCCCTTATCAAAAAGCTGCATGTGAAGAGGACAATTGTCCTATTGGTTGTCTAGTCTATGTTGTAAGTACTTAGTGCCCTTGACAAATGCCTTCTGTTCATAAAGCCATGCAGTTTAGCTAAAGGCTATTAAATTGCCACCATTATGTCTTATACCAGAATTTGGAAGTGTGCTCATCAGTAAGTATGCTAGATAGAAGCTCATGCATAGTCGTATTATTACAAATCTTAACAATGAGCACCGGACAGGTTTCACATGTGTGTACAATACTTTGATTCCAGCTGTATGTGCACGGTGGATGCTATGTACAAAATGCTAACGCTTTAGAAAGTGTAACCCATGTTTTGAATGAAAAGCACTGTATCCAAAGATGAAACGGTCCATTCTTCAACTACGATACAAACTAGTAGAGCTAGTAAAAATTGGACGCATAAAAACAACTTTAACCCAATGTCATTTGTGAGTTTGTGACATGGACCACCAAAAAGGAACTACCAATTAATACATGACGCCCCTCCCATGAGCACCTGTCATAATAAACACCTGTGCACAAGCACTTGCCACCCCTCACCTCCTCCCACAGTGACACCTACCCTCCGCCCTCATTCCAACCCACCACATTCACATCCGTACACCTCCCCCCTCTCTCTGCACCCTTCCCTCCTTGCACTTACCATCCTCCTCCCTCCCTCCCGAAACTGCAGGACCATGCGGGTGCTCACACAGTGAGACCAGGTGTTGCCCAGTGCAGAGGTGACCACACCCTCACTGGCACCCTCCCCACCCTCCGGCATCCAATCGCAGTCGGACTGGGGCTCGTTTTGGTCGCACAGGACCTGCGTAGTTATCTGATTGGTCACCACGACCTTTGGGAGAGAACTGAACCAGGTGGAAGAAAGGACTAACAGGTTGCAACTCACTGGGATCAGGTAATCTTCTGCTAGTCGCCTAAAGGAAGAGGGGAGTACAATGGGGAGGGAGGTGAGGGGAAGCAACAAAACAAGGAAGGAGGGAGGGAGAAAGGGAGGGAGGGAGAGGGAGGGAATTTCCTATACCTAATCTCATGTGCCTCTCAGACTCACTTTAGCATGGATGCCTGCAATGAAAGTTCTGCTGCACGATGAAATCTCCCCTGGGTGGACTGTGTTTCAAACTCCTTTCGGATAGGAGAGGCCACAGAATCCACAACAATCAGTCCGAAGCTTTGCTCAGCTAAGAGCACTTCCAATGACTCAAGCCTTGAAAACATTTAGAAAAGCAGACAAGGTTTATCAAATGGAGGTGGTGCTTATCACTATTTATCCTTATTCCATGAACTAGGCAGTCGGGGAGAAAATAAGCCTTGTCATTAGTTGATCATTCACAATTATTAATGACTTAATGAAACCAGTTCGACTAATGCTTTTATAATAACAAATCACCTAATGAATTGCTGCTAGTATTAAAAGCATGGGCTGAATTTTAATTAAATAACCAATTTGAATTAGTAGGTACAACAATTGTAATATTCATTAATTTTATTAAACAATAATCATTATAATAGTAAATAAGAAACAAGATTTGAGAAAGCCACACCTACCTCCTTGCCAAGTTCTCCCAAGTCATGTCTGAAAACACGTGCACACCTGCAGCCAACTGTGAGAGACGGTCTACTGATGCGAAGTGAGCAGGATATCTAGCCTTGGCCATCTCCAGCAATCTGAAAACATCCGACATAATAAACACACACAAACACACACACCACACACATACACACACACACACACACACACACACACACACACACACAACTAGTGAGCACACAGAAGCATTCCCAGCCTCTGACAGGAGAGAGTAATATGTAGTGGTATCCTGACATGCATTTGCCAACATAATGCCTAGTGCCCGTGGCTGAAAACGTGATTGTTCTTTCACTTACACAATGCATGCCTAGCTAGAATGCGCAAACAATGAAACCATCCACTGATACTACACAACAAAATGACATGGAAAAAACATACACACACCATACCACACAACTCGCAGAGACTCTCAAACACGGACGTGCCACATAGATCCATGCAGACACAAGCACACAACACATATCTATGGTGCACATGCTGATTAACGATCAATTAGAGCAACTCCCTCCCCCTCCCCATAAATTATGCACCGTTCACTGGAAAATGTGGCTTCTGTATCGATGTAGATCACCCTCGTGCCCAGACCGCCAAGCTCAAGCGGAAGTGTTGCAATAACGGTGAGCATTAGACAGAACTGCGTCTTCCCACACCCTGGAGGTCCAGAAATCTATGGAGACGTGGGAGTTTGAAACACCGATTCATTTTGTTTCAGCAGTGGCCCAACAGAACAGGTCAAAAACATTCAGATTGCCCTTCGTGATCCACAAGACATTCTTGCTGCGTGATACCATGCCTTGTGCTCTATTTAGCCTTTCACAGATATTTTGTTGTTAGACATAATTTCATTGATACACTGTTTACATCACTATCATTATGTACCGTATCAACTGTACCTCTGTAAGTGTGCCCGCCAACAGCCCGCCGCGGAGAATTTTGTCCAAATTGTGCAGGGAGGTGGGCAGTACACATGGATGCGTTGCTGCGGCACAACGCCTTTCATTGTATAGGGAGAGCGCCTTAAAGGGCATAAAATAAGATGATACGTAATGATACAGCCCTCCCCCCCCCCCCCCCCCCCAAAAAAAAAAATACTGATTCTTATTAAAATCCCTCTGTTTTCCCACGCCTGGTGTAGCATACAGATCACGCAGCGAAACGAGCAACTGCTATACAATGAACTGTATGCTTGTTGCCGGTATGGGATTGCATAAGAATCGTTACATGGTCGAGCAAAGAGATACGAGCAGTGCTTTCTCCGTTCACTTACATTGCGTGGCGCTGGAGCAATCGCCTTGCACACGTGAGACGTCGAGGCTTCCACTTGGGGATAGGTATAATTGAGAATGTTCATGAGTTCAAAGGTTGAGTGCGATAGATAATCCTACGTTTCGAGAGCCGGTTACATCTAGCCCCCTTTTCAAAGCGCAGCACGTACTTTGCAGGTTGTAATGCAATGACCTTTTAATCGGTTAACTACTTCTTTCGGTAGATCATGCACGCGAGTAAGTTTTTTTGTCGTCGCCATTTTTAATGAGTAAATTACGTATTAATATTCGTTTATGTTTTTCGACTAGTTAGGCTATGGATGCGGTAAGGGCATACGTTTCCTTGCTCAGAAAGTCATGTAGCGAGCGAATTTTTAATTTAGTTTGTTCGTTTTGTAGATCGACGTCGCACAAACGAACGACTTGTCAGAAGGAAAAAGTGGCGGCGCTCTGCAGAATGCGTGCGAAAAAGTAAGTCTTCGCTATGTGCATCTTGCGGAGGGATTGGAAAACGAATCGTGGTTGAGGGCGTAAACGTGTGTCTTCACTTAGACAAACCCGAATTAGTCTAGTTGCCGTTGTGTAGCGGTGTTTACCCAGCCCAATTGTTTTTAGTTTCACTTACTGCAATAGATAACGAAAGTGCTTATAGCTATGGAACTGAGCAACAATAGACCCTATGCTGATCCAATTTGAGCAGTGATATGCGCATTAGCGACGGTTTGAGTGCGTGAGTGGTTTTAATAATTCTGGTACATAGAAGTGTACAGCGTGGGAAAGGGGAAGGCGTCTCCTCAACCGTTTAGATCCTTTGTTCTTTATCAGGGTTTGTTCTTTTTTTTTTTTGTCTAAGATTAGTGGTAGGCGCAGCAAAAAAAAACGCAATTCTTTGATTTCCAATTCATTTACCACCCAACCACCCACATTCTGGAAGTGATAAATAAAATGAAAATCAAGAATTGATTCGACGCGTTTTTTTGCTGTGAGGACGTTTATGAAAGGGCGGACTCTCTTAATTGTCCGTGTTGCAGTTGATAGAGCAGATGATTACAGCGTACTGAGATTGTTCTGTTGCAGTACTATCTATGTTATAGGGCGTTGCCTGTAATACCACTGCGCATGCGTAGTAAACGCAGGTGTGTGTGTGTGTGTGTGTGTGTGTGTGTGTGTGTGTGTGTGTGTGTGTGTGTGTGTGTGTGTGTGTGTGTGTGTGTGTGTGTGTGTGTGTGTGTGTGTGTGTGTGTGTGTGTGTGTGTGTGTGTGTGTGTGTGTGTGTGTGTGTGTGTGTGTGTGTGTGTGTGTGTGTGTGTGTGTGTGTGTGTGTGTGTGGAGGGGGGTTGACCTGGGTACCACATTTCACATCATGAATAATTAATAGTTAAGATTAATGAACCGCGGAGTTGTAGCAGCCATACGGCGACTAAGCCCCTGGGTATATTGTATATGATCCTTAATAATTTCATTGGCAAGCAGATTGCGCTAGAAGCACTTCAAGCAGCATCCATTGTGACGTCGCAGGAGGTAAGTATTGTGCAATTCACCAGAAGGAAACTATTCCAACGTCAATACGTTCAAAATGGTAACAGGTTTGTAGTTGTTGAATTAAGTTGTGTTTTTCGTCAATAGAAGTTGTGTTTGTGACAAGCAATGCAACAGAATAGTGAATAACATTCATTCTTGAATAAAGTTCAAAGGTGGCTTGAAATTGTTAAGTTGTACAGGCTTGATGCCAAACTGCTGTGCTACCCTGCCCAATGCTCATACGATTCCACCACAAGAGGGGTGCAAACCACACTCCAACTCAGCACACTTGGTATCATTGGTGGTGTGCTTCTTCAGCTCAGCTGCTTCTGATGCTGCACCTGCTGATGCTCCCACTGCAGACAATATATTTTTATTAAGCAGTAAAACAGCAGAGATGTTAAAAGTGGCTGGCTTTTTCCGATTCAGTTTCCAATCCATAACTAGGATGTCTGCTGGCCTTGACTGAGAAAGGTCTGCACTAAGCCCAGAGTCTACTTCCACCTGGACTGACAGATGCGCACGATGAAATGACTTCACCAAGATATCTCTATGCCTGTTGGGGTGTTTGCACATTTAAGGCATGATGTCCTAAACTATCTAAAAAGCTGCTAGGATAAAGTGTACACTGTGAACCACGGGGGTATTAAAACAATACAGCAAAAACAACAACAAAAATGATACCAAAAAAAACAATTATCAGATAAACCCTGACCCGTGGATCCCAAAACCGATATACAGTTTCCACGCTGCACAGCAACAGATAGTCTCTGAAGCAAGTGGAAAATGCACTGGCTTTTCCTGACACTGGTTTAAAGCACTGACCAAATTCTTTTAGGATAGCCAGTTATACGCACCACGCCCTCCCCCCCCCCCCACCCCACCCCCCAACCCCCAACCAGTAAAAATATATTTATGCGCGTATTATACATTGAGCAAGAATTCCAACATACATAACAATGAAGCACTTGGGCAATAATAATCTTATTGAAGCCCACCTTGTCAAGGCATTTCTGGGCTAAAGGTCATGGGTTAATAAAAATGTTTAAGGCTTCTATAATTTACTATGGTGTAGTAGTGTCATTTTGTTGTTCTTGACTGGGGATGGCGCAACAGGGTTGAATGTTACGCGTTACACTTTTTGGTGTGATGGGTTGCTTAGCTATCGTTTATCACTGCAGGAAGGCAGGTCTACAGTGGAGCTGCTGCTAGGAAAAGTGGCCAAATATGAGAGTGATGTCAGACTTTTATCAGAGCAGCTGACTGCCCAGGTAGAGTATGGCATTGTTTAGAGTGTGTTGTTTAGGGTGTGTTTTTTAGGGTGTGTTGTTTAGGGTGTGTTGTTTAGAGTGTGTTGTTTAGGGTGTGTTGTTTAGAGTGTGTTGTTTAGGGTGTGTTATTTAGGGTGTGTTGTTTAGAGTGTGTTGTTTAGGGTGTGTTGTTTAGAGTGTGTTGTTTAGGGTGTGTTGTTTAGAGTGTGTTGTTTAGAAATATATGGACATTTCTCAAACCATGACACTTGTTCATAACTTGCATACACTTGGTGGAGTTTATTATTTGCCCTTGCATGTGTTTTTGTTTTGTAATCTACATTTTCATCAAACAACCAGTGGCATCCAATTCCATTTTATCACCAATCGTCATGCCTCTTACTCTTCCATGCACAAGCATCCACCTGATTTGATATGCCTTTCATCGTCAAGCATCATTTTCCCTCTCAAGCTTCTTCCTGTTCTATCACACATACAACTTTCAGTTCATAATTATTGCATATTTGTGGTTCTTTCTACATTATCACACTTGCATCTTTCAGTTTCATAAACCATACTTCCTTTTGGTTCATTTTCTAAATTATCCATCTTGCAGAAGCAGCTCTGTATTGATCAGGACAAGTCATTGCAGGCCTTCCATTTGAGGCTCAGGCAACTCAAGATTGGGATAAATACAGAGATCAACAAGGTAGCACTGTCCAAAAGCTGAGCAATATTTAATGTGAAGTCTTTGGGTACTTGCTCTCAGTGCCTATAGTTCCAATTCTAGTGTAGCATTTGGTCTTATTGAGTTGGCTTGGCTTGCTGGCCTTTGGATCATATCAATGTTTGGTTTTCATGAGTTGTATCTTCCACTGTGACAGCTTCGGTCTAGAGAGCAATTCCTCTTCTACAAAGAGCATGAGCTGAACAGGATCATCGAGATCATTCTGAAGTACATATCAGGACTCAAAGGAGCAGGGGGAGGAGGTGAGAAGTAGGGAAAGAGAGGAGCAGGGAGGGTGAGGGATGTGGAGCAGGAGTGGGGGTTGCACTATGAATGTACTTACCCAACGCCATTTTAGTTTCTCTTTGTTGGATTCCATGCCAGGGCAATAGGCTATAAACTACTGCCATTGTGAATGTCTGTGATGACATCACTATCAGTATTGTCTGCTGCATACCATTGTAATATATTTTAATAATGTCTGATCAACTGGTTGATTGTTACTGGGATTTAATTACATGTCCCTAACGATAGTGCTCTGTTATTCTGTCGTTGCACAGCAATGAAAGAAGAGGGTGCTCTTGCGACCACCGAAGCAGCACTCCTTGAAATCATGTCGAACCTCAGTGGCTCCAGCTCGTCCATCAAGGACGCAAAGTCTGCAGCACTGAATGATGCCCTGAACAACCTCCTTGAAGGAGATACTGTCGCGTGCCCAGGTGATGTGGATGATCTTGGGGGCAGCAAAATGGAGGCAGCGGTCATCCCGCACCCCTCCTCCCAGCCTCCTCCACTCCCTCCCAAGTCGGCCATCGGCGTCCCCCCCAAGGGGGCGACCCCTCATGCAAGCCCCTCCCTCAGCATGCCGCCAATCCCCCCAAGGCTCAAGAAAGCCAAGTCACGCGGTCGTCGGAAGATGTCTTCTTCAGGAAACAATGCGCACTCCAGTTCGGACTCCGACTTTGAGCATTTTGTCCCGCCCGGGTCCCGAAACAGCACCAGAGAGAACAGCGTGGACCCGTCCGATGCACCAGACACCTCGTCATCATCATCCAGCCGGACACCCTCCTCCCACCCCCCAGGTGGCCCTGCCCAACCCCCAGGTTGCCCCGCCCAACCCCCAGGTTGCCCCTCCCACCCACGCAAAGCTGAGGGGGTGAAGAAGTCAAACTCAGACCCCAAACAGAACAAGGTTTCCAAGACCCTCAATCGGTGCAGTCCGAAAAAGCTTCAGTCGAATCGTTCCATGTCCCTAAGCGCTCTGGAGAAGAGCAACACTGGTGCTGTTGCAGGAGGAGGTGGTGGGGGTGGGGGTGGGGAGGACTCAGACGAGACATCGGGGGGGATCGCTGAGAGCACAGGCTACTCCACGCCTTTTGACCACCTCTCAAACTGGAAGCAGATGATGTTGGAGGACGAGGCGGCATCAGGTGGACAGGAGCACAAGTCCAGCCTGTCCTTGTCGCTGTCTCTAGGCAACGCTCAAACCACAAGCAGTGCGGCCGTGCACGCCAAGTGTGACCCGAAAGGGCAGGGGGGGCCAAGGTGGGTGGGGTCACCGCTCAACAGGCACAGTGCCACAGAGGCACTGCTGCATCGTAAGGACTCGACCAGATCGATGGTCTCCAGAAAGGACTCCACCAATTCTTTCGACCAGGGGATGATGGAGACCCTGCACAGGGAGAGCTCCACTGCTGATGGCTATGTGACCGCGGCTGAGATAGCCATCGCCATAGTCGGGGCCCGGCGGGGAAAGCCCCTCCTTGCGGCCACGCCCACAGAGTCCTCTTCCGACTACCTGCCCATCATTCCCAGCACTGGAGTGGTCCTGAACCCAGAGGTGCAGTCTGGCGGGTGTGGGGTGGAGACAAACACTGGGCAAAGAGAAGGCAGCCTGCACGTTCCAGAGCCTGGGGCGAGAGAATACTCCAAGAGGGGGCTGGCCGGAACCATGGGGAGGACCAGTGGAGGGAGCGGGACACCTCGCAGGGAACAGTATGTGGGGGAGGGGACATGTGGGGAGAAGAGGGAGGGGGTACAGTGAGGGAGGAGGGATAGGGAGAGAGGAGGGAGGGGCAGTGTGGGAGGAGAGAGAATGGAGAGTGAGAGGAGGGATGAGACGGTGAGGGAGGAGGGGCAGAGAGGGAGGAGAGACAGGGAGGGAGAAGGGGCAGAGAGGGAGGAGGGGCAGAGAGGGAGAAGGGGCAGAGAGGGAGGAGAGACAGAGAGGGAGGAGAGACAGGGAGGGAGGAGGGGCAGAGGGAGGAGAGGCAGAGATGGAGGGGCAGAGAGAGAGGGAGAAGAGAGGGGTGGAGGAGGGGCAGAGCAGGAGGAGAGCAGGGGATGAGATGGTGAAGGAGGAAGGGCAGTGAATGAAAGATGGAGGCGTAAGGGCAAAGATGGAGGAGGGGCAGAGGGAGGAGGAGGGAAGGAAGAGTGATGGAAGTAAAATGTACTGGATGGGAAGAAGAAATGAGTGGGAGAATGTGTGGTGATACTAAAAAGCAAGCAAGGATGTACCCTATCTGTTTGTATAGGGTACCCAGAGACTTATACCTCAAGATGGTGAAATCAGACTCCAATACCAGCCTGCTGGATAGTGATGCACACAGTGTGAGTGTTCCGTGGCTGTATTGGCTGGTTGTGGTGGTTTCTAAGGGAGACAGGTTGTATTGGGACTGATCAGTGCTGTTGCGGTTCAGAGACCAAAATGTGGCTCATGATTTGTGCTGTGAAGTGGGATTGATTGCAAGAGGGAACCACAATCCTCCACAGGTTGCTATGTGGTGTATGCGTGCCACCATGTCAGCACTGCATGCATGTGTGCCTCAATTGATGATGAAAAAACGGACTTTCTTCTGAATAAAAGCTGTTTCCAAACATGCAAAGATACAAGTTTTTTGTTTTTGTCTCGGCCATGCCTTGTTGACAGCTGTGTGTGTTGGTCTGTTCATTATATCAGAAGAGGATTTTGTGTACTGTGATAAACTTCAGTGAACATTCATTCTGTTTTTTTCCCCCCCTAGATTGGTCCTATGCCATTGTACACTAAGAGAAGTGTAAGTCTTGCTTTCTTTCTGATGTAACAGTTATTTGTACCTCTATGTAGCATATGAAATGTACACTGTATACGCTCTCAATTAGTGACAGTACCTGTTTTTGTGTGCATATCAAGCGCTCATGCCATATCTTCTGGCACATTCCCCATACTCAAGGTGGGCATCATTCCCACGTTCTCAGACCCCGAGATCATTCATTCCCACTGTCTTGATCATTCTCAATCCCCTGACCCATTCCTATTCCCCACATCTCCAGCCTATTCCCCGAACCCAGAGACCCATTCCTATTCCCCACATCTCCAGACTCCCGATTCCTAATACTTCACGCCCATTTCTCATGTTTTTGGGGGGAGCTTATTAGATAGAAATAGGTGTAGTTAAAAATTGTACTAAGATGCAACATACATAATTAATTTATATCCTAATGACTTGTTCCATTTATCTCCCGATCATTAACCTGGAGTCTGGTTATTGTGCTTCTCTAAATTAACATATTACTCAGTGCCCTATTTAGAGCTCTGCTCATTACCCTTCCAAGCATCCCTGATGTGGAAGCACCTGACCTTTGTGAAGCATCCTGACCTTTGTGAAGCATCCTGACCTTTGTAGACACCCTTGTGAAGCACCGAGCGACCCTTGTCAAATATCCCTGACCTTTGTGTATTACCCCCTGACCCTTTTGAAACATTCCATTCCATGTATACAGAGTGCCAAAGGTATACAGTTGGTATCTCTTGTGAAGAGAACCAAGTCAGAGAGGATCTCCAAATTGAACGTCGACTCCCCAAAGCGCAGGCACTCTGCCAGCATAGATGTGGAGTACCAGATCCCTCCTGATGCAGAGGAGGGCTACGTGGAGGAGAACAGGCAGAAGGCGTCCATTCCTCTCAAGTTTTCCAACAGCATCACTTTCAGTACTCCAGGAAAGGAGATTGTAAGATTCATGCCCTGGCAGACAGGTGCACATGTACACACATGTGAACACATACTGCACACACATGTGCACACATACTGTACACACATGTACACACATGTGAACACATACTGCACACACATGTGCACACATACTGTACACACATGTACACACATGTGAACACATACTGCACACACATGTGCACACATACTGTACACACATGTACACACATGTGAACACATACTGCACACACATGTGCACACATACTGTACACACATGTACACACATGTGAACACATACTGCACACACATGTGCACACATACTGTACACACATGTACACACATGTACACACATGTACACACACACACACACATGCACAAACATGTACGTTCTTGTACACTCACATGTACACATCCATGTACACGCTCATGTCCACACACACACACACACACATTACACTCATTTACGCGCGCTCATACGCATATGTGCACACACGCGCATGTACGCATGTACCCACAAAATTTGCCTCACACACATGCACGCACAACATGTACACATGATTACACATTCACAACACACCAAACACACATCACTCACACTGTGTGCATACGTCTATTTACATATGGATAGCACAGCATCCGGTTATATTATTGTAGTGTAGCCCCTCTAAGCAAAACCTTGCACAAAGTTCAAGTGTCCCATATTTCAGGGGTTGAAATGTACAATTTCATGTTAGTTAACTCTTTTGCGGGCAAAGCCAATTATTACGGTACACATGTTGTGCAAAAAAAAAGTGTTGTGCTTTGCAGGAAAACATAGTTAGCAAACAACTTACACTATATGACCAAGAAACAATTGATCAATATGTTGTTGACTGCAAAGTGTCAACTGTTTAGAGTGGCTTTAGTATAGCACCTGCGGCGCAATATTGCTCTGTTGCCCGTGAAAGAGTTAATAGAAGGACCGCCTGAATGTGTCCGCATTTTGATGAAGCTGGATTGGAGAGTTTCAACTGTATCTCTTTGAATCACACTGATTCATCTTTATTGCATGCACAGGAGGCTTGCGAGAAGTCGGGCCACCTTCAGAAGTACGACATGAAGCAGAGGAGGGTGGCTAAGCGATGGTTTGTGCTAAGAGGCTCAGAGCTGAAGTACTACCGTGCAAAGGAAACGTTCTTTGGGATTGGAGGCCCAAGGGGTGTGATTGACCTTGGTGGCTGGTGCAGGCTCTCACGCTGTGTCCGACCAACAGCCTTCCAGGTAAGTAAAGTGGCAACACTCAACATGCTGTGATGCAGGGCTGCTTTTTGACCTTCATGCAACATGTAAGTGTCTGTCATTTCCTGTAAGGGTGAGGTTATGACACTGACAAACATCTGACTTCAAAGGTTTTGCTGTAGAGTCCTGTGGTAGTCTATTATACACACACACACACACACACATGCACACACACACACACACACACATACACACACAATTTCACACATACACATGCTCACACACATTCACAAACACATGTATGTTTTGTTTTTGCACACTCCAGGCGAGCCTAGCATAAAGTGTGTTATGTATTCATTTCAATATTGCTTCATTGCTATGTGTTGATCAAGCAGTGCTTCTTTTGCTGCCTCCCAGCTGTGATGAAGTGTCCACACTAAGATATATATGTGTGTCTGCTTAACATTTTGTAAATGTGCTTGCTCCTTTCTGCTGTGTAGCTGGACACTCCTCAGAAGACATACCATCTGGTGGCAGACAACATCAAAGAATGTGAAGAATGGCTGAAAGGTGATCAATAGAGGAGTAGAAAGGGTTAACTAACAAACTGAGACCAAGACAAATACTGGTAGCCATAGAACTGTGGCAAAGCATTGCAGGATAGAATGTATACATGTATTATAAAATAATAATTATTATTATTTGGGATCGTTGCCGCGAAAAGGGACCTAGTGCATACATTATAAAATGTCCAGTACGCGCAATTTATGTTGAAATGTATGGCGAAATAAAAATTCAGCGCCTTACAACTCCATGAGAGATACTCCAATTCTCAGTGTGTAATAATCGCTGTGTAGTGGACAATTCAGACTTACAGAATATTAAAAAAATTGAAATCTTGAAAAAACATGCGTTAGGTCCATTTTCATCTAGTCTCCTTGGTCTGAGATGTACACATGACTCAAAAAGAAGTATTCACCTGCGTATTGAATGTGTGCTTGCAACTCTTTCAGATGGAGGACATTGAAATGTTGATTTGCAGTACTAGGATTGGTGCTGATCATTTAATAATTGTGTTTTCGTACTTTTGCAGCTATTCAAATAGCTATGCAGAGCGCCACATCATTTATGCCCGAAAAAGACAACCAGTGTGCACTGTCAGGATGGGCAGAAGTGGTTAGTGTGGGAATGTGGAAGCATGGGGACATGGAAGCATGGGGACGTGGAAGCATGGGACGTGGAAGCACGGGGATGTGGAAGCATGGGGACGTGGAAGCATGGGGATGTGGAAGTATGGGGACGTGGAAGCATGGGGACGTGGAAGCTTGGGGACGTGGAAGCACAGGGACGTGGAAGCACGGGGACGTGGAAGCACGGGGACGTGGAAGCACGGGGACGTGGAAGCACGGGGACGTGGAAGCACAGGGACGTGGAAGCTTGGGGACGTGGAAGCACGGGGACATGGAAGCACGGGGACGTGGAAGCACGGGGACGTGGAAGCACAGGGACGTGGAAGCACAGGGACGTGGAAGCACAGGGACGTGGAAGCACAGGGACGTGGAAGCACAAGGACGTGGAAGCACAAGGACGTGGAAGCACGGGGACGTGGAAGCACGGGGACGTGGAAGCATGGGGATGTGGAAGCACGGGGATGTGGAAGCACGGGGACGTGGAAGCACGGGGACGTGGAAGCTTGGGGACGTGGAAGCACAGGGACGTGGAAGCACGGGGACGTGGAAGCACGGGGACGTGGAAGCACGGGGATGTGGAAGCATGGGGACGTGGAAGCTTGGGGACGTGGAAGCTTGGGGACGTGGAAGCATGGGGACGTGGAAGCACGGGGACATGGAAGCACGGGGATGTGGGAAGCACGGGGAAGTGAAAGCATGGAGATGTGGAAGCACGGAATGCGAAGGTTGTGATAAATGGGGTCTCAGTATGTGTGATATCATGGTTTGGACTAAAGCATGTCAGTTGTGTTCATATTCTCCTTTTTTCATCATGTTTACACTCTAAAAGAAATTCCACAATATAGTTGCATTTGTGTAGTGTGACCATGTACAGTAACTCCATATGTACACGTACTTTGTACTCTATATCATACATTGCACGTGCCCATACATACTTTGTCCTCTCTATCACCAGTTTGATTGCGCATTTGTGTTTTATATTCACTCCAGGCCTACAATGGTAGCCGTAGAAAACTTTGGTGCAGTGTGGAAGAGAAAGTGTTAAGATTTGCCCAAGCACCTGATGCCAAGGTATGTTTAACTTGACCATCAAACTTCGACCTGTGGACAACAGATTTACACATCAACTTTGTTAGTGTACCATTTATGATACCCCTGAGCTCAGACTCTGGCTATAGTAGCTTACCCATTGCAGAGCCTAAGGGAGATCAATCTTGAGCATGTGAACATCAAATTTGATGAATCCACCAAGATGAAAACTCTGAACTGGGTTGATGGAGCAGGGACCATCTTCATTGCACCCAAGGATCTGAGCTCTGAACCAACCAGAATCATCAGTGGTGGGCAGCACAGAGGAGAGGGTGAGGATGGAGGGAAGGACGGAGGAGCGAGGGGGATAGAGGAGATAGTGATGAGGAGGGAGGTGGAGATAGTGATGATGATGAGGGGCAAGGAGAGTGGGATGAGGAGGGAGGGGTATGGGGAAGGGGAGAGGTAAAGGGGAGAGTGGATGATGCGGTGCGAGGGAAGGGGAGAGGTAAAGGGGAGAGGGAAGATGCGGAGAGGGGACCGATGAGGGAGAGGGAAGAAGGGGAGAGTGATGATGAGGAGGGGAGAGAGTGAGATGAGGAGGATGGGAGGGGAGGGACTGTGATGAGAAGGAGGGGAGACGGAGGGGGAGATGATGAGGAGGGAGAGGGAGGGGGAGAGGAGGATGATGGGGAGGGAGGGGGAGAGTGAAGATGGGGAGGGAGGGGAGAGTGAAGATGAGAGGGAGGGGAGAGTGGGATGAGGAGGGAGGGGAGAGTGTGGATGAGGAGGGAGGGGAGAGGGAGTGGGAGAGTGAAGATGATGAGGAGGGAGGGGAGAGTGATGATGAGGGAGGGAGGGGAGAGTGATGATGAGGAGGGAGGGAGAGGAGTGA
Source organism: Ephydatia muelleri (assembly GCA_013339895.1). Taxonomy (NCBI): domain Eukaryota; kingdom Metazoa; phylum Porifera; class Demospongiae; order Spongillida; family Spongillidae; genus Ephydatia; species Ephydatia muelleri. Next base: position 5,027,920 of record JABACO010000019.1, on the reverse strand, counting down.
GGAGGGGAGAGTGTGGATGAGGAGGGAGGGGAGAGTGATGTAGGAGGAGGGAGAGTGAAGATGAGGAGGGAGGGGAGAGTGATAATGAGGAGGGGGGGAGAGGGAGAGTGATGGTGAGGAGAGTGATAATGAGGAGGGAGGGAAGAGTGATGAGGGGAGAGTGTGGATGAGGAGGGAGGGGAGAGTGATGTGAGGAGGGAGTGGGAGAGTGAAGATGATGAGGAGGGAGGGGAGAGTGATGATGAGGAGGGAGGGGAGAGTGATGATGAGGAGGGAGGGGAGAGTGATGATGAGGAGGGAGGGAAGAGTGATGAGGGGAGAGTGTGGATGAGGAGGGAGGGGAGAGAGTGATGTGAGGAGGGAGGGGGAGAGTGAAGATGAGGAGGGAGGGGGAGGTGATAATGAGGAGGGAGGGGAGAGTGATGGTTGAGGAGAGTGATAATGAGGAGGGAGGAAGAGTGATGAGGGGAGAGTGTGGGTGATGATGAGGAGGGAGGGGAGAGTGATGATGAGGTGGGAGGGGGGAGAGTGATGATGAGGTGGGAGGGAGAGTGATGATGAGGTGGGAGGGGAGAGTGATGATGAGGTGGGAGGGGAGAGTGATGATGAGGTGGGAGGGGAGAGTGATGATGAGGAGGGAGGGGAGAGTGATGATGAGGTGGGAGGGGAGAGTGATGATGAGGTGGGAGGGGGAGAATGATGATGAGGAGGGAGGGGAGAGTGATAGAGTGATGATTATGAGGATGGAGAGAGGGAGTTCATGCAGGATGGAGGATAGATGAAAAAGAAATGTTTAGTAATTAGTTTCAGTCGCATTGAGTCACTTTAATAAGTGATCATCAGTGGACCCTTAAAGCTTAGAGATGAGATCATAGCTGCAGGCGCATGCACCCACATTATTATTTAATAGTTAATTACATTTATTGTTCAGATAACATTATTACAATTAAATACAACGAATACACACAGACCATACTATAAACTGTGCAGACAACCTCTACAATTGTGCTCATTACTATAGTAATAATCATCATTCATTTCCATACATCCCAGCAACACCCATTTCCTTACCAAGTGTTATGAAAAAGTCTCCGTCGAATTTTGTTATTAACAGCTGGTCACGTTATCAAACTTCCGGTCTTATGCGCATGTCCATTCCATGAAAATGGGGAAAATGGAATAGCAAATAGCACAGATGCCTGCCATGATATGGTTCAGTTGTTGCACATATAAATGAATCATAGCCTGTCTTTTCACCTGTTTTGGAACACACACTGTCCCCTATCGTCATAGGTATTGACACGATCTCTACTTTTGTCCTGTGGGGGGGGGGGGGGGGGGGGGGGATTGCTGTGCGAGGCGTGGTCACTACACCTTTATCTCACATACCACACCCACTTAGAACTTGTGGATGTTCAACCTGACCAAGTCCAGTGAAGGCCCTGTGCTCACCCTGACAGAGAAGCTTATCATGCAGGCTAAATTAGGCGAAGCTTCCAGTGAGTTGTGGCACGTAAGGGGTGTGGCATCTCAAATGGAACTGGTGCCATCATGTGCCAGAGAGCCTTTAGGCGTGAAATACTGCATGGGCTTGGGACTTTGACACACCTGACTCCATGATCGTTTAAAAAAATCATTTTACCTGTTTTGCAGCTAACATTCTGTGGTCCCACCCTGTCATGATCCACACGGGCAGCCCCATTGTTAAACCTCTGACCACTCTGCCTTCTCCACTCCTCTTTTTCAAAGTTAAGAACATCTTCCAGGTACAGCATCTTAAGGTTTTATCGAGGTGATTTCTCTGAGTCATTCCATAATTACAGCTGCTGCTAAAATACATATTTTTCTGTTTGTGTATAAATCATTGCTAAAAACATATAAAACAATGCCTCCATAGGCCTAGTACTGATGTGTTCAAAGTTGTGAATATTTAAATGCTGTATGCAGGACCATTATGTCGTTTTCCAAGAAAATAACACTATGCAAACAGTATCTGTTAACGTATGTGCACCTGTGCCAACTGCAGAGTATCCAGCTGTTCATGGGAACGCCAGTTAACCCCAGCGCCCTTGACTACCACATCCATGCTGTGCAGCACATCACAAAGGCTGGCATCAGGTACCCAGCCCTTCAAAACGAGATATACTGCCTCATTCTCCAGCAGATGTTTGGACAGGACAATATTGGACTAAGGGCAAGTCAGGGTTTATGTCACACTTGTTTCTCTAGCTTTACTCATGCTTTTTCTTTTTTGTTCATATTAAAGTTATTTGCAAATGCTAGAACTTTAAATGTGTGTAGTGTGTACTATGGAAATTTAATCTAAGGAGAATTACTTGGAGTGGTCATGTAGCGAAATAATGGAAAGCATTCAAACTGTAACAGTTACCACAGAGGGTAAAAAAAAAAGTGAAATCCCCATCTTTCAACCTCAGGGTTGGCTCCTCCTCTTCCTGTTAACGTCCACGTTTGCCCCCACTGGTAACATCCTATGGTACGTGAACACAGTGTTGGACCACTTTGCCTCCCAGCCAAGCCCCGTAATGGCTGAACTGACGCAGCAGTGTCAGTCCACCCTCAAAAGGACCCAGAAGAATGGACCTCGGGAGTGCAAGCCTTCAAAGCTAGAGGTAACAGGGCTGCCTTGATGGGCTATAAGGAGCATTATCAAGCTGTCTGATAGGGGTTTGGAACAGGGTTGTGTCAAAAGAGTGTGTTTCTATTTCAAATTATCCTTTGTCTCCTCTTACCTCCAGCTCCAACATATACTGTCTCAAAACGTGTCAGTGCCAAATTCGATTCAGGTGAAGATGAAGCTTCCAGTTCACCTCACCAATGGGACCTCAGTTGTAAGTGAGCCAAAAAAAATCCCTATGGGAGTTAACACTTCCTGGTGCTAAACTTTAACCCTGATTTTGGAATACCCTAATAGGGGTGCCAACTTAGTCCCAGATAGCTCATTCTGGAACCAAATTGACCCTACCTTGCGAGGGCCATATTGACCCTATCTTGGACCCTATCTGGGCTCAAATTAACCTTATCTAGTGTCACATAGACCCTTGCTGGGGCTCACATTGACCTTCCATTTCTCCTTCATTTCTCCCTTCCACATCCCCTCACACACAAGGAACTAGAATTCTACATGTCCACAACAGTACAGGAGCTGGTGTCCCATCTGAACCAAGAGATAGGCATGCCTGATGTCTCCAAGACAGGGTTTGCCCTCATGAGTGACTGGCCTGGGGTGGAGGACTGCTCCCTCTTCTACCTCCTCCCCACGACCAAGCTGTGTGACATCATCTCCATGTGGTATGACAGTCTGGAGGAGCTGAATCCTGTCAGACTACGACAGCCGAGAATAATCAACCTCAGCTACAGAAATAGGTTGTGTGTGTGTGTGTGTGTGTGTGTGTGTGTAATGTTTGTGTGTGTGTGTAATGGTTGTGTGTGTATATGTGTGTTGTGTGTGTGTAATGTGTATATGTAATGTGTATATGTAATGTGTATATGTAATGTGTGTATGTGTGTGTATGTGTGTGTGTGGACATGTGACTGTAGGCTCGTTAATCTTCTCCAGGTCATACTTGTACATCATTATTTACTTCCTACCTTATTAAATGTGGAAACAACCCTGTCTTAGTTAGCTTCATAACCTCAGGATTACCTACTGTCAGTCTCAATTAGTGTCTAATGATTGTTCTCGCTCAGTAAGACTTATCTAATAAGATGGCTCTATTTCATACATTATATTTCTGGTGCTCCATGCAGGTTATCTCTGCAAGTGCGAAGTGGGCTTGAATCTGAAAAGGAGGCAGTCTTGCTCGCCTACCAGGTACATGGTGTGCAACAATTGGGATTGAAACCTTGCTGCTGCTGCTGCTGCTGCTGCTGCTGCTTCTGTATAGCAATGTCATTAATTAGGCTAATTGTATACAGGTTAAAGAAGAATATCTTGCCTAGTTGCTGGGTTGTGTTGCTGCATGCTTTTGAATTTTTCTGACAGTTGATTGTTTTGCAATTTCGATTTGTATTTTCTTAATTGGATTAATTACATACACATGTACAGTTTCATAACACCCATTTGTGTTCATTCAAACAGCAGAGTGACAACACAAAACACATTGCACCTACAAACCACACCTGCACATTGCCGGCACTTTTCCTTCACAGCTAGTGGCATCAGCGATTAGGACCCTAATGCTTCCATATAGACACACACCCATATACTCTGGTGCTAACACATCCACTCATGCACACACACCTCTACACTCAGGTGAACAGTGAAGTAACAAGTGGACGCTATCTAGTTGCCAAGACAGAAAATGTTTTTCGGATGGCAGCCTACATGTGCCAGGTCAGCTTGACAATGTCACCACAAATACATACAAATGCTTCATTCAATCCTCCTTCCTTGATGACCTGTCATGTCTGGGTGTGAATGTCCAATCTGTTTGCGATTGATGCTTTGCAGAATATCACATGGGGTCATTGTTGAACTTATGGCTTACTTCTGATTTGCATATTCATACTTGTTCACACACACACACACACACACAACATACACACACAACATACACACACATCATTTGCCTCATAGATTGAGTATGGGGAGTGGGACGATTCCCACAGGAACATGGATACATTGGTCAGGGATGGTCTAGAGAAATTCCACCCCAAGAATAGCTTGCGCCAGACCATGCAACAAGACCAAGTGTAAGTCACCAGATGGTTCAGTTGGCACAAAAGGGAGGGAAGGGGGGGGGGGGGGGGGAGGTCTAATGCCCAATATGACTGGCGTATTCCAGTTGGCTCCAGAGCTTACTCTCTGAGGAGTGGAAGTCCTTGCGTGGGTACAGCAGGCAGCAGTGTGCACAGAAATATCTCCAGGCCGCAAGGAGCTGGCAGTTCAGCATGTCAACACTCATGCAAGCCGAGGTGTGCCTTAAATTGGGAGTGCTGAAAGGGAGAAAGGAGAAGGGTGTACACACAAGTGTAATTTATCTTTTTTGTTTTACCTCTTTTTCCAAAAGGAACGAATATTTTGTCAGACAAACCCGAGGAACAGGGCCATATGGCTGGCCATTCAAGAGTCTGGTGTGTCGATTTTGGACAAGAATACAATGGTATGTGTTTGAGGGGAGAGGAGAGGGGTGGTTGGAGGGAAGTAATTTGATCTAGGCTGTTGTGTAAATTGAGGTGTCATGAATGATTTCACATAAACGTTGGCCCTTTTATCCACTCATGAATTAAGTAACGTTGCTTTTAAAGAAAATAAATACCACATCAAAAAAAATAATAATTGATTTTTTACAACATTCTTGCTCTGCAGGAATGCATGTTAACTCACAGCTTTAAGGAGATCACCACCTTTGGTAGCCATGGAGATGACTTTATGCTGGTGGTGTCTCCACAGCCAGGGACCTATCCCGTCAGACCTGATCAGGTGATACCTGAAGCCCAAAAGTACTTCATTTCGATGCCTAAACTGCAGGTGGGTGACCAGTTAGAATACTAAGAGGCACGTTAGTAATCTAAAGTCACGTATTCATATATAGCTGCTGTGGGTACGACCTACTGTAAGTGGAGTTCCTTGTAGATGCAGCTGTCTTTTTGTAGCAGAATCTGCCGTGCATAATAGACACCATCTAACCTGTGTAAGACTAAAAGAAGGTGAAAAATGTATATCAAAAGTATTGCACATATGAGAGAATTGAACAAAATAAAGTGATAACCTATGGGTCGGTTTTGTTTGCCATATTATGGAGGCGCTGCAATACAGACAGCAGTGTACATGTTTTACAGAGTATAGCATAAAGTGGGCACCATCAAGAACCGACTGCAATGGGGAGTTGACTGCATGTGGCCAATAGCAGGTTAACTGAATGAAGCACAAGTAGTTAAGGTGTAGCATCAGGCCTTGCAAATTGTAAAGATGCGTATTGTTGTGCCTTGATTTTGTAGTCATGACAACCTCTTGTTTACTTTGCACAGGTGCGAGAGGCAACGCTCCTCATGGCTAGTTACTTGGAAGTGCTTGAACAGTAATTGAGTATGACAGAAAAATTCTATTGTCTCCTCGCATATCCCCAGCCAATATGCAGATACACTCATCATTTGATATTGTCGTATGTGTACAAATTATATGACATTGCACTAAATAGTTTACTTTAAGGTAGGAATTACCATTTCATATTCTTTTTATATTACAGAAAGTATGGTGCGAAGTATACAAGATAATATTTTTAAATACACAAGTGCCCTGTCACGTGAGGTTCACTGCGCTCGCGCAATGATAGCCACACGTCAAATGTCTTACGGCGTAATATCAGTCAGCCTCCATTATAACCCTTTCCTCTTGAAGTGAATATTTTATTTAGCATTTTCTGGTTCATTGGTATGTTAACAACCTGGACGTGGTCGTAGAAAAACTGGCAACGACCTTTTAAAAAAAATTTTTTTAAAATATTTTTACCTACATGACGTAACGCGGGGATAGAAGTTTCGCCCTACTATAACGTAAGCGTAATGAAGCGATTTCAAGCGCCCCCAACAGAAGCTGGACTACACAGCATCGAGGTACCGTTCATACGATTTCTATATGCATATCAGTATTGCGTATTACTAATGGCGTCGATTCATCGACCGGCAGTTGCACTTTCAGCAGCGTAGGAATTTGGGGGGGGGGGGGGGGGGCAGAAGATGTGTCCAATACAAATTCAGCGTTCAGTGTACTTATATACATAATACCCAAGATATTTGGGGGGGGGGGGGGGGGGGGGGGGGGGGGCCAAGGCCCTTCCCGCTTACGCCTGGTCTCGTTCCCAGACTGATACTACATGTATAGCTAACCGCACTCAGTCTGGGAACGAGACTAGCGTGCTCAACTATGAATCACTCATTTATAATCCCAAACACTTCTTCAAGGTGTTGAAAGTTATATTCAACAGTTGATGTGATCTGGACGTGAATTACGCACCAGGTTGCATGTGATTAATGATGCCATACCCTAGGATATTGGAAGTGAAGAAAAAATTGGGGTGGAGAAAGGAATTAGGGAAAGATGGGACTATAGGACTTGTGAGAAGCAACCTGGCTGACCAAGTAACCTTCCATGTCATTGAGGGAATAGACTTGTGCCCTCAGGATTGTTGCCTTTGTCCCTAAATAAAGAGAACTCACCATTGTTACTACAGATGGCCTCTAACAATTGTGCTGCCCAACAGAAGCCCAGTGGAGGTAGCACAGCCCAGAAGCCACCTGAACCGTCCAATGGCCTTGCTGCCGAACCTGCAGTTATTAACGATCCAATTCACGGGCACATTGAGCTCCACCCCCTTCTGCTCAGGATCATAGATACACCACAGTTCCAGAGACTGAGGGACATCAAGCAGCTTGGTAAGATGGGGAAGAGGTGTGTGTGTGTGTGTGTGTGTGTTAGTGTGTGTGTGTGTATGTGTTAGTATGTGTGTGTGTATGTGTGTGTGTGCGTGTGTGTGTGTGTGTGTGTGTGTGTGCGTGTGTGTGTGTGTGTGTGTGTGTGTGTAGTGTACCATAGAGATAGTGTCCACGCTTCCTTTTTACTTTGTCCGGAGGTGGTGCCTATTGGGTGTACCCTGGAGCATCACATAACCGCTTTGAGCACTCTATTGGGTAAGACACACACACCCACGAACACACACACGAACACACACACACGAACACACACACACACACGTACATTTACACACGTACACATGTACAGTACATGCTCATGTATACACAGGTGTGAGAATACACTGATAATGTGGACACACATGAACACAAACATGAACAGACTCACTGTTGCACTCACACATGCACACACATGCACTGACATACACATGCACTCACATACACACACTCACACATGCACACGTACACACTGCAGCACAAACAAATGCACAGAATTGACTCGTTTGTGTTTAGGGTGTGTCATCTCGCGGGACAACTGCTGGAGTCACTTCAATGCAGGCACAATGGCACACTAGACCTGACTCTTCAAGACTCCTTGTGTGTGAAGATAGCTGGCCTTTGCCATGACTTGGGTTTGTGTATGTGTTATGTGTGAGCATGTGTATTTGCATTCGTATGTCTAGGTGTGGAAGTTGTATGTGTGTGCACTTGCATATGTGTGCATGTATGTGTATGTGAACGTGTGTGTGTACATAGTGTAGAAGATGTAGTGTGTGTGTGTGTGTGTGTGTGTGTGTGCATGTGTGTAACGATTTCCTATGTTCTGCAGGACATGGACCATTTTCCCACCTTTTCGATATGTTTTTCATTCCACAAGTTTGCCCTGAATCTAAATGGAAGGTGTGTTCTTTGTTATCTACCCCATCTGCCTGGTAACGTCCTTCACTCCCCATCCTGTTCCTTTGTCCTGCCCTTACTTGCTCCCCTCACTCTTCCCTCCTCCAGCATGAAGACGCTTCAGTGGCCATGTTTTCAGCACATGTTGAAAGAGAACAGTGAACTGAAGGAAGCCATCAAAGAAGCAGGTCTGTCGCAAGACGATGTCACGTTCATTGAAGAGCAGATAGCTGGACCAAAGGACACAGAGCAGGTACAAAAAGAGAGGGGAGGATGAGGAGCATTGAGGGAGAGGAGGAGGGAAAGCTGCACTAAGGCACCCCTAATGGTGGCTTACCATCTCTTAACCCTTAGGGTGACTGGCCTTACAAAGGCAGGCCACGCGAAAAGAGCTATCTCTATGAGGTGAGCTCTATCCTAATTGTTGACCCGAATGTGAAAACATTTTTTGCACCAGATTGTAGCAAACAAGAGGAACGGCATCGATGTGGACAAGTGGGACTACCTGGCCAGAGACAGCCATTTTCTTGGAATCCCAATGAGCTTTGACCACAAGTAAGCAAAAAAGAAATGGAAAAAAAGGAGAGAGGGAGGGGAAGTGGGTGGAAGGAAGGGAGGGGAGAGGAAGAAGGGGAGGGAAGGAAGGGAGGAGGGAAGGAAGTGGATGGAAGGAAGGGAAGGAGAGAGGGGGAGAGAAGGGAGGAAGGAAGGAAGGAAGAAGGAAGGAAGGGAGGGAAGGAAGGGAGGGAAGGAAGGAGGAGGAGGGAGGGAGGGAGGGAAGGAAGGGAGGAGGGAAGGAAGGGAGGAGGGAAGGAAGGGAGGGGAAGGGGAGGGAAGGAAGGGAGGGAAGGAAGGAAGGGAGGGAAGGAAGGAAAGAAGGGAGGGACGGAGGGGAGGGAAGGAAGGGAGGAAAGGAAGGGGAGGAAAGGAAGGGAGGGACACGAGAGCTGGGAGATGGAGGAGAGGAGGAAGGAAGGAAAAGAGGAAGGGAAGGGAGGAAGGGAGGTGGTTTGCTCAATCACCATCTCTTTCAGGAGGATAATGACATTGTTCGTGTCTTGGAGGTGGATTGGGAGAAAGACAATTTGTGCAAGAGACAAGGTTTGTGTGTGTGTTCCCATTCCCACCATGATAGGTATCTTCCAATTAACAGGAAGTACATGAGCTCTACGAGATGTTCAGTACCAGAAACTCTCTCCATAGAAAAGCATACAAGCACAAAACCACCAGGATAGTGGAGAAAATGTGAGTGCGTGGTCGAAACACACAATCAGCTTTTTAATCCACATACAGTAAGTATGTCTGATGTAGATGTATTGGCAAATGGCAGTAAACTCTATCCTGTGAAATTTTTAGTGTACTCAGGTACACACGCAATGAAATCATTATCATATTGGCCTTGCAACCCACTCACAAACCCATCCCCCTCCACCGCCACCCCCCAGGTCCACCCCATCCCACCTCCACCCCGCGACCCCCCTCCCCTGTCCACCCAGACCCCAACCCCTCCTCCACCCCACCCCCATGCATCCCTCCTCACCCCCAGTCCCCCTCGCAACCGACTCCCCATCCCCCCATCACCCATCCCCCCTCCACCCCATCCCCCTCCCACCCCCTCCCCCATCCCCCCCACCCCCCCCTCCACCCCACCCCCTCCACCCTCAGCATAAATAATTACATGGCTATAAGTTGGGGAGCAAAGTGTTGTGCTCTCTCTCAGTGAGTGCAATATTTCTGGTGATGCCTCTCAATCATTCAGGATTACAGAGGCTTTTGTCAAGGCCAATGATCACATTAAAATTCAAGGAACTGGAGAGAAGGTGGGTGTGGTTTGTGATGTTTTGGGACTGGGACCATCAGTTAGCACAATGCTAGACTTTTGAAGATGTCAGAAGCCATTGATGACATGACGGCTTATACCAAGCTGACAGGACCACTTGTGATCCAGCAAATACGGACCTCACAAGGCACACAACTTGGCGAGGCAAGTTGTGATTGGACCGTGGGTGTGCCATGCTGCCATTGTGTGGTGTACCTGTGTGTGCCTGTGTGTGCTGTGTGTGTGTGTGTGTGTAGTCCAAAAGGCTACTGGACAGAATTGATAGACGACAGTTGTTCAAATGTGTTGGACAAGCATTGTTGGACAAAAGTATAGACAAGGTAAAGTCTACATATAGATGCCACCTGCCCAGTACACACACACACACACACACACACACACACACACAACACACACACACACACACAACACACATACACAACACACACCAGTTTTGCACTAAACAAGTGCATTACACACATTCTAATTAATGATCATTAAAACTTCACTGTCATAGGATTCTGCTGTTCAAATCATGGTGGAAGAGAGTGAAGGAGAGCTATCCACTAAAGATTTTGTTGTGGACGTAAGCCATGCACTTTTCTTGGCATTGCGTGCACGTTTCGTTATAACAACAGGTTGTGAAGTTTGACTATGGCATGAAGGAGAGAAATCCAGTGGACTGTGTGTGGTTCTATTCCAAGGATGACCCAACAAAGCCAATCAAAGTACATCAAAATCAGGTAGGCTTAGAGTGGCTCATGAATTGGTCATAACACAAACGTAGGCCAGAATGGTTCATAAGTCATTAAATGCGATAGCTAATATTCATGATTCATCACACCACTAATTGCACTACTTGAAATCTTGTCCACTTAAATCAAAGTATGGAGGAGGTGTTCAGAATCTATTTGGGACAATGCTGCATCACGGGTTTGTGTTACTTATGGCTGCATAATGAAATGCTCCCCTTCTCCTATCAAGGTGTCCCACATGTTGCCTAGGGTATTCAAAGAGGAACAGCTACGAGTGTACTCCACGAGCACAGGGAGGGAGGCCTGCTCCCTGGTACGAAGGTAGGACTGATGGGTGCAGTGAGGTGCTAATGTCATGTGACTTGTCATGTGATATCATGCAACCTTCATGGCATTATCATGTGACCCAGCTACTTCATCAGGCTGTGTAGTATGAAGAAATTGGCATATGAATCTCAGGCAAGGAAAAATCCTTTTCTCTCGGTGTTTTCAATACCTCATATGCTCCATTATGTCTCGGTTACCTCTGTAGGGTGATGAGGGTTTTGCTCATGGATCATCTTACCTGACCCCTGTCAGGCAGCAACTTGCTGGGACAAGGATAAACGACACAACTAAAAACGCAAGTTATCAGAGTTCAGTGAAATGTAGACGCAAGGCGCAGATGAATGCCAAGGACTGTCTGATTATAGTTCCATGTGAATCGAGAATTTATTTCAATTCATTACAAATATTATTTAGTGTCTACATACACATGTACACACATATGTTTGGCAGCTATTTCTTATCTGTAAATATGAATTATGTGAAGTGGTTATGCACTCACAAAAGCAAAAACGATCGCTATTGTGAGGGACTCTTTGTATTGCAGCATTGCAGAATGTCTTGTCCTTATTAACAGGAATTATTAACAGCAGTGTTTCATCGAGGAACACTTGATGCTCATCCTTACTATGGTGGTAATAGCGTCAACTTAATTGAATTCACACACACATACACACTCATAAAGTCATAACTTGACTGTCGCCCCACTTGGTATGTTTCCTGGATGAAACCCTGATTAACAGGATGCTGTATTTAGTTATTAAATATCTAACAGTTTATGCGACTTCAAAAAGCTGAAGAAGGCAGTATATTTCTAAAAAATTTCATGGGTGGAGTTTGATGACATGATCAACTTGACTATGTATCAGTTGTTAGTGGAAGATGAATTGGCAGAACTCCACACTGTTGTGAGCTCATGTAATCGATCTATGATGTAATTGAGTGACTTTAGTGGTACGTCATCAGCGGAGCAGATGTATGGGTTCCATAGCTCTAACCCGTCATGGTTCTGTTGAGTGAGCTCACACCTATCGTAGTGTCAATGTAACTCATGTACCATGTGAATGCGTGTATTAAAAGGGGTGGAGTCATGTAGCACAATGAACTCAGCTTACCCCAGTCTCCTTCTATACTTACTTTCAAGTACGCCCAACACATTCATGTGTTGACCACCTTTAGTTTTGCCTATTCACTGAAGTTTGAGTGTTTAATTCACACCCGCACTGCTCTTTGGCATGTGATGGTGACCCCTCATCATTGGAGCGTGAAGTGGGACACTTATTCTCCACGCATCCGCTCTCTTGCAATAACAGCGAAAAGGCATTGCACAGCAGATATGTCCGATCCTTGCCTTGCCAATTTTCAACGAGCTGCACGTCATAAACAGCTAGGTACAAGTGTCAATGATTTGCCAGTAACAAACGAAGGATGCTACGGTACAATGAGTACAACTTGTGATCATTTCCATTTAACTAGGTGGTAACGACTCTTCCCTGCAGTGATGGGGAGGAGGTAATGAGACAGTCACTTAAGGTGTCTGAAGCATACCTACTCTCAGGACAGTGAAACGCCCCTTTAATATGTGCTTAGCTGGATCAAGCTTTTCCAAAGGTGACTGCACCAGGACATTGTTCACACGAAAGCTGCCCCAGTTAATCATCTTTTGAGCTTCCTCTGCAAAGTAATATGCGACACTACTCAGTCTCTGATTCAGCATACTGCCCAAAAGTGTAAAAACACGCATACTTTTTGATGGCACTGCTCCCGATTTGACAGCAACCTCGGCCAAGCTAAGTCCTTTGCCATCTGCGCACAGATTGTGACTTAGCTCCCCAGATGGGACTCCTACGAAGACATCTTCAAATGAAGACTCTGAAACAGTGAACACACAGACGTAATTTCTAGACCTTTCCAGAAGACAAGCAACTCAGAACTGTACCAGGCAGTGATGCAAGAGCCTCAGGGTCTCCAAAGAGAGCTGCTGTAGCAGTGAGAGCAGTCTCCAGCCCACTCACTGCAAAGCAAAGGTAGTTGGAGCAGTAGCAGGGTTCTCGTACACTGATGCGACTCTCCCATTCCAGTTACAAGGATCTCGTACACAGCCCAGTTGCCATTCAGAGGCACCCTTTACTTACTGCCATGGACCAATTTAGTCACATTTTCAGCCAACACCTTCTGTGCAGTGCGCAGCTCAGGTTGACTCTAGATGTAGAGAAGCATAAAGGGAGGGACCCCCCCCCCCGCCCCCCCCCCCCCACCCCCCCCCCCCCCCCCCCCCCACCCCCCCCCCCCCCCCCCCCCCCCCCCCCCCCCCCCCCCCCCCCCCCCCCCTGTGCATATCAGTGCTAACTCTGTGGGCCTGCATGATGGACTCAATCTCCTCCAGTGGCAGAAATGTGAAATACTTGAGTAGCCTCTCCGTGTCACTGTCAGCCATTTTCACAAAGTACTGATATAGTGAGTAACTGGTGGTCTTGTGGGGAGAGAGCCACACGGCGTTGCCAGCACTTTTGCCGATCTTCTCCCCGGTACTTGTCAGCAACAGAGGAGTGGTAAGTCCTGATAGATGAGTTCCCCAACAAGGAAGAGGAAAAACGTTTACATGTAAGATTAATTTTTTAAATTTTGAAATGATGTGGAGTCACAAAACTCAATCCATTTAAGAAAAATCTAATTACATCTCCTCACACCCCCTCACAACCTATCATGCCACTCTTAAAAGCAAAGAAGTTGCTGTTACTACCATTTGGATCTATTACTTCAACCGTAAAGGACTTTGGATCACCACATTTTGCATCAATCAATGCTCATGATAATCAATAATGCACACACTCATTGCCCTTATCTTAACTAAGTTCACAGTAACGCAGTATGAAATGCATCAGTAACGCTGTATGAAACACATTTTCAATCTCTTACCATTGTCACCTGATCATTGCATGAATACGGCACTCACCCTGCACTTCACTTCCCGTCAGCTTCCTCACGTACTCGTAACCGATACTTATGTTCCCCCACTGGTCTGATCCACCCACCTGTCGGGGGAGGAGGAGGAGGGGATACAGTGACCACATCTCTTCGTTTGGGATCTGCACACCCTTTTGCCAGGGTACCTGCATCCAACAGTTGTGCTGCTTGTGGAGTTGCAGGAAATCATAGGCCTGCAGAGCTGGGTACAGGAATTCTGTGAGGCACATCCCTTCTTCACCCTCATTGCGTTGACTCACACTGGGACATGAGAGTGGGGAGGAGGCACAACAAGTACGCAGCAAGGACAAATGAGAGGGGAACATGCAAAACAGGTTAGTGATGGGAGGAGGTTTTGAGGTCATGGGAAGCTAGGAGGCTATACTAGCTGCAACAAGTGTGACAGAAGATGGGTTTTAAATAGAGCTCACCTGTCCTTCTTCAAGAATGTGTTAAGGCGCAGCGGCCTCAAAATGTCAGACAGAAAATGAATAATATTCACACCTTCATACCAATGTGCATTGTTCAGTAACCTGGAGATGGATGCCCAACCAAAAGCTTTGCTTGGCACCGAGGACTAAAGGGTTAAATTTTCTGCTGACTTTAAGGGAGGAAGAGGCTTCTTTTCTTCAACAAGCAGTTCGTGGTTGCGAGAGATTCGCTCCAAGTTCTCAGATATTCCACAAAGGTTCTTTGCCACTGTCTCCTGTGCCATCTTGTCCCGCTCTTTAGTCCGTCCACTCGGATCTCCAATCAACCCAGTGGCTCCACCCACCTGATATAATGTACTCGTACCATTCAAGAATGGTCACAATAATTAGCCATGCTGACTACTTAATGCTAATTATTACTAATATTTCTAAGTTATTAAGTTACTTCCCGCAGGCCAGCAATGACTCTAATTGTATAGAACTATTTTTAAAGGTGCTGTTAGCCTAGAGTTTTTTAACCCTCAAAAATGAAGTACTGGAATCTGGATAATGTATTCAAGATTTGACCATCTGTGCTGAACAGCAACCTGCGCATAAACCCAGTGACTGCATTTTTTTCAGTTTTAAGCTATCTCATATAGGGCCTGCATTCAGCACATCTGGGTTTATAAGTTATATAGCACGAAATGATAATATGAATAAGCTAACGATACAGCAGTTGTACCCGTTGGAACATTCCTCTCCCCATGTCAGATTAATCCTAATGACATATAAAACTCACAACGGCTATTGGATGGTAGCCAGCTGCTCTGAAATGGAGCAAGGTCACGATAGCAATAAGGTTTCCAACGTGAAGGCTGTCTGCTGTGGGGTCGAACCCACAATACACCGCACTGCCTGGCGGGACTGGGCTATTCTCTGCTCTACAACGAGACAGGTTGTGGCCTGTGCAGGCGACTTAAGCAGCGCTGGGGCTCACCGGGTAGACTGGCTAATTAATCCGCGTGCTTCTAAAGTTTTCATCACGCTTCTCATCGAGAATAGAGACCTCGCTGTAGCCATTGCGTCGTGCCCAGTCCTGTCGATATATCCAGTGCAGTCCAATGGTTAATTTTGTTGTTACACGGATTGGCATTGTCATGAGATAGATAACTTGTACTATTTTAGGGAACACTGTGCACTCAACAGAACGTTTCACAGTCCTGCGGGTGATTTTATTATATTAGCAAACTGTAGGGTTGTAGCATCCTCAACCCCCCCCCCCCCCCCCCCCCCCCCCCCTTCCCAAAATTCACACTTATCTAAACGAGCGCTACAGGTCACCAGTTCGGGGCACCCTGGCTCCCCTCAGACATAGCTTTAGTTAAAGTTAGAGTAGATGGTTTGTGTATGTATTGTGAGGAGGGGCAAAACTACAGTACCAACGCTTGACTAGCACTCA
Organism: Ephydatia muelleri; assembly: GCA_013339895.1. Taxonomy (NCBI): domain Eukaryota; kingdom Metazoa; phylum Porifera; class Demospongiae; order Spongillida; family Spongillidae; genus Ephydatia; species Ephydatia muelleri. The sequence goes on along the minus strand of JABACO010000019.1, from coordinate 5,011,855 downwards.
GTTCTACATCTAGATTTCATCAATTTCCCTCAACTGCATTTCTTTGAGTACAGTTAAATCTTTGTTTGTCCGTAGTTTGTCTTCACAAATGACATCAATTAAATATCAATTCAAAATGATTTTCTACAGAAAAAAATCTAATATCTATTAGACACCTATCCCCCCGAGGAAATTCCAAATGTGCGGTTACATTACGTAACCAAAAAGTTAATAACAAGAGCGAGCTCTAATTAGACAGCTACAAAGTGTTACGTGTGTAGTTTCACTCTCGGCTGTATAAGCTTGCGTCATCCTTTGCAACCTACAGATGTTTCTAGTGTGGATGCGGCGGTGATGCTAAGCTGCGAGTGAACCATTGGGCTGCTTTGACGATTGACACAGCAACGCCAGGCATATAAACACTTCGTGGGCCAAAGTCGAAACGCAGCGAAACGTACTGGGTAGTTAAAACAAATAGTCACCGTTAACCTCTACTTCGAAGAAGACATGGCGCGACTGTATTTAGAGACGCTGAACGTCTTTCAATTTAGAGCCTTCACCCCGAATTCTCTCCACCACCTCCACGGAACGAACTGTATTCTCGCGAGCAATGGTGAAGGCAAGTTCAGTTGCTTGGACATTGTATCCGGAGACGAGCTGTGCGCCAAAGGTGAGCGCTCGTTAAGTAAATTCACTGTTTACTTCAGGAACACGCCATGCAT
>JABACO010000019.1:4988654-5008654 GCA_013339895.1 Ephydatia muelleri | reverse complement strand
CAGGAAGCTGTGTGTGTGTGTGTGTGTGTGTGTTGTGTGTGTGTGTTGTGTGTGTGTTGTGTGTGTGTGTGTGTTGTGTGTGTGTGTGTGTTGTGTGTGTGTGTGTTGTGTGTGTGTTGTGTGTGTGTGTGTGTGTGTTGTGTGTGTGTGTGTGCGTGTGTGTGTGTGTGTGTTGTGTGTGTGTGTGTGTCTGTGTGTGTGTGTGTGTGTGTAGTCATTGCTGTTGGCTTGCATGTATAGCTGTACATTACTTACCTGTCCACACTGCATTGTAACACATGTGCTTGTCCTGTCCCTCCCAGTTGGGCTGTGCCAAGAACCATGGCTGCTGCAGGTTTCTACCATTTGGTGAGTTTGGGGTGAACACCAGCTGTCTGTAGTGCCTGCCATGTGACCCACTATAAATTATCTTTAGGTCATGTAACCCACCCTGAGTACCCCTATAAACTCATGTGACCCACCCTGAGTACCCCTATAAACTCATGTGACCCACCCTGAGTACCCCTATAAACTCATGTTACCCACCCTGAGTACCCCTATAAACTATCTGTAGGTCATGTGGCCCACCCTGAGTACCCCTATAAACTATCTGTAGGTCATGTGACCCACCCTGAGTACCCCTATAAACTATCTGTAGATTATGTGACCCACCCTGAGTACCCCTATAAACTATCTGTAGGTCATGTAACCCATAAACTAGGTCATGTGAGTATCCCTATCAAAGCCACTGTAACCATCTGTAAGCCATGTGACCACTATGACCCATGTGACATGTGACTCCCAACTATGATTAATTTGTCACTGTTGAACCAGATATTTTTAATCATCAGTCATCACCTGATTTTTTTACCCCAATTATGTTAGCACTAAACCATGATCACCTGATACTGAATGGCCGTGCTATAGTAATTAGCTTCAAATCCTAATTAGCTTTGAGTTGCTGTGTACTCACTGTTAATTAAATGTTTTCAAATGTGGCTGAATCTGGTCATGTGACTGTCACACATGATCACCATTGTGACCATGTGGTGAACTTTCCCCCTCCCCCCCCATGCAGCCAAACATCCAATCTAATGCTGCACACTCTCAAGGGGACCGTACCTCGTGCTTCTTGTGCCACATCTACTTGTACGGCTGGGAGAAAACAGATGAACCATGGTGTGTGTGTGTGTGTGTGTGTGTGTGTGTGTGTGTGTGTGTGTGTGTGTGTGTGTGTGTGTGTGTGTGTGTGAGTGTGTGTGTGTGTGTGTGTGTGTGTGTGCACGTGTACATTAATAGGTTGCAATGTGCTTGTGTTATGTGTATTATGTGTGTTTATCTGTATTATTTGTGTGTATCTATGTGGTGTATCTGTGTGTGAATGTGGCGTGTGTGTGAATGTTGTGTTTATGTCTAGTGAGGTGTGATTGTGTATATTTGGTGTGTGTTTTTGATATGTGTATGTTTGGTGTGCATGTTTGGTGTGTATGTTTAGTGTGTATGTTTGGTGTGTATGTTTGGTGTGTATGTTTAGTGTGTATGTTTAGTGTGTATGTTTGGTGTGTATGTTTGGTGTGTATGTTTAGTGTGTATGTTTGGTGTGCATGTTTGGTGTGTATGCTTGGTGGTTGCGGTGCTCATTGTCAAAAGCAGTAATAAGGGTTATATTTATGCACTAAATTAATTGGACAAAGGATTTGCATTGTTTAGTGGATGCAACTATTACTTAGTTGACAGCAGGTTTGAATGCAAATGGACACCTGCTGTCTTTGTCTTTCAGAACTGACATTTTCATCTCCTTTTTTCATTCTCACATTGCAGTAGATTGTAGTAGGGTAGGTTTGTACTACAATGTGGGATGTTCATCATTTGCATAATACGAAGACAGTGCCCAACCCCTTTAGCATTGAAAGCAGTGCCCACCCCCCTTAGCATTGAAAGCAGTGCCCAACCCCCTTAGCATTGAAAGCAGTGTCCAACCCCATAGAATTGAAAGCACTGCCCAACGCCCTTAGCATTGAAAGCAGTGCTCAGGACGGGATAGCTTGGGGGTGTAGGTTGGGGGGGGGGGGGGGGGGAGGGAGGAAGAAAGCATTCACTGCTCAGTTGCCCTAATCCTATTGTTTGTCTCATTTCTAGGTCAGAACATGAGCGACACTCACCGCTGTGTCCTTTCGTGCACGGGGAGAGCACAGAGAACGTATCAGTGGCAGGTATGGAACACCACATAGACTGTCACTAGATATGTGTGCTGCTTATCAGTTTTGTTGTAGCAACCGCTACTGTTGGAGGTTGTGTTTGGACACTTTCAAATGTACCCTTCAAAGTAGTAGATTGTAATGATGTTGGCTGGAATACTGATTGTGATAGCTTTTTCATTATTAGTTCTTGGATGTGATTGATCAATCTGCCATGCAGAAGGCATTAATGTGTGTCCCAGCAGCGTGTAGACACCAATTCTGTACACAGATGTATTTAACGTGTTAGTTTATGTTGTGTTGTGTTGTGTTGCCAGTGACTGAAGGTACCCACCCTGCTGTGGTGTGTGTGGCTGGGGAGGAGGACTGCATCACCTGCATCTCCACGACTTCCAACACTGACCTGGTGGCAGTGGGCACGAAGCAAGGCCGCATTACTGTGTGGGACGTGAACAGAGTCCTCTTCATCATGGCAAGTCTGACTCTTGAAAGTGCTGCATTTGTTTATGCTGTACTGTCCTTCATTCCTTTACTTCCTTTCTCTTTACGCTAATTGTCTGTTTACTTCCTCCCTCCATTCTATTCTCTACCTCCACATCCTAACTTCCATCCTCTCATACTTCACCTCTCCCCCTTTCCACCCCTCACTCCCAATTCCTCCCACTTTGGTACCCACTTTCTCTTTCGATTGCAGGAGTGCACGTCTTTAGATGTATCTGTGCAGCTGCTGGACGCGTGTCTGTCCAGTGCATCCAGGAGCTGTCAAGATGTGGGGGACAACCAGCCAATCAACAACAACACGATTGGTAACTGCGCACCGTTAAACAAAGACACTGCCCCGTTGGGTCAGGCACCTTCCACCCCTACCCAGAGTTTCATGATCACCTCCCTCTGTCTCCTGGGTTCCCCTTCAAGCACACTCCTGCCACCCCGAGCAGCCATCGAGGGGCAGAGTGTCCTGCTGGTTGCCGGGGTGACATTACGCCTGGAAGACAACAGCACCCTTCCTGTTCTGCTCCTTCACAGCTTCAAGCAGCAGCTCGCCGGGGCCGATCCGAAGCAAGGGGGAAGTCCCCAGTACCCTCCATCGTCATACATCTCGGTCCTGTCCTCGTCCGACCACCACCCAGCAGAGACAAACCTCCACGCACCCCATTCCGGCTCACCTTCCCAGTCTATGCTCGACCTCACATCTATGTACCTGCCCCCAACCTCGCTCTCCAGCATAGAAAATATACTTGAGGATAAGGGGGAGGAATTCGCAGTTCCTGGAGGAGGAGGAGGAGGAGGAGAAGGGGACACAAGTCTGCCCCAGTGTGCTGAGACACAGACCTTGAACATAATCCCTCTCGTCTGTTTTGCCAGTTCTTCCGACGAGTCCCCATTCGAAGTCCAAAGCATCGTCCCTCTTAGCGGTGGCCATCTGTTGGGCGTTCATGTCCGTTGTTCCAAGGGAACGGGGGAACACCCCTGTGGGGGGCTCTACGTGTACCCCATCACCGCTAGCGACGGAGGGCAGGTGGTCTTGGGAGAGACCCCCGTCAGTACTCTCAAGTTCACCAGGGAGGATGAGGCCATATCCCTGTGTGCTGCCTGCGGATTGGACGATCCATTGCAGGGGCCTCGCGACCTCATAGCGAGCGTCACGAGGGGTGGTTCGGTGGTGGTGTACGGCACGGACCTCGTGAAGGTGGTGGAGCGGGCTCCCTCCTCCCCAGACGATCCGTACACCTGCGTGTGCACGAGGACGGAGCAGCTGGTGGCGGTGCGCAGGTCCGGCCTCATGGAGGTGCTCAGGATGGTGTCTGCTCCAGAGAGCGAGGTGACACCGCTGGACGCTCCCGTAGGTAAGTCACTTTGAAGAGCTACATACTTGTCCATTACATCTTCATAGATTTTTTAATTTTTGGGTTAGGTTAGGGATAGGGTTTGTATATTTTAATTGTTGCTTTGCTTAATGTTGGAGATTGGTCTGTTTTACTTTATGTGGTGGTTTGGAAGTTTGTGTATTACTTGTGTGATCTCATTTGTACGCACATGCAAGTGTTCATCTATGTGTGTGTGTATGTGTGTATGATGTGTGTGTGTGTGTGTGTGGATATGTGTGTGTGTTGGTATGCATGTCCCTATGTCTGGGTCATTTGGGGGTGGGGGGGTTTGAGTACAGTTAAAATTGAAAAGGGAGTTTCAGAAATGTGATATGAGTGACTGTGAATTAGCTCTTTGGTTGTGACCTCCAAACTGATCAATACAATATTAGAAACAAATTCGCAACCACTAGGCCTCCGCAAGTGACCTCAAACAAACAAAAGCAATGTTGGGGGCGTTGACAACTTCATTCATCTGCACTGATCACACCTGCCCCCTATAGATGCCTCCACAGTCCTACCCACTCCTGAGCAGTTGGAAACCTTCTCACAGCTGACCCAGTGTTCCCCTCGCTCTGTGCCCTTCTACGCCTGTGCCCCTGTTGGCTGGCTGGAGATCCCTCTCCTTCAGTACATGCGCAGGTCTCTGGCCCATGTGGTGTACGAGTCACCTGGAGGGGGCCAGGAGGAGCTGCCACACACCAGGATATGGAAGTACCAGAATGGGGCCAATGAGAAAGGACTCAGGTAGTGATCCTGCATGCATGCTTAGGCATGTAGCATGTCTATGTCTACAGTGTGCGCTGCTGTGTCTTGTGTGTGTGTGTGTGTGTGTGTGTGTGTGTGTGCATGCATGTGGTGTGTGTGTGTGGTGTGTGTGTGTGTGTGTGTGGTGTGTGTGTGGTGTGTGTGTGTGGTATGTGTGTATGTGCACATGTGTATGTGTGTGTCTGTCTTGTATGTGTGTGGGTTTGTGTGTATGTGGGTGTCTGTGTATGTATTTGTATGTGTATGTGTGTGTCTGTGTGTGTATGTGTGTGTATGTGTAAGTGTGTATGGGCCATCACTGGCCATCAGTGTTTTGTCAGTGAAGCTTGAAGCTACTGTACTATGGTGTGATGTGTATTGGAATTACAATCTATTAAAAAAAATAGGATTAATACCGGTACATGCACTATGACAAGTTTCTTATAATGTGCTCTTTTTTTGTTTTGCTGCCTCCTGCATGCACTGAAGCCAGTTTCATTGTTTTGTGTCTGGGATTTACCCCTCATTTATAAGATGTAAAATACAAAAAAGAGACAAATCTCCCAGATCTGTTGCTGTAATTGGGGTGATATGTGCTTTAATAGTCTTTGTTGTCCCTTTTTCCCCTCTCTACATGTAGGTCATCCCACTTCTTTGAGCTCACTGTAGATCACATCTCCAGTCGCATTGGCTGTGTGAGCGTGCAGTTTAACTTTGCGGATCCTCAGAGCCTTTCAAGCAAGGGGAGAGTGACCCTCCTGCGACCCTCCCAACTGCACTCGCATTGGAGCGCCTCTTCTTTTTCCAGTGGTAAGACCCCACCAGGGGGGCCCCCCGACTCTGTGTGTCTCTGTGGACCGGTGGGGGTGAAGCAATTCCTCGACATCACAAACCACTCTGTACGCATCAACTTCTGCCACCCGGACCTTCTGTGTGGTCAGTTCACCACACTGTGGCTGCTCATTGAGGACCTCTTCTCCGATGACTGCTCCAGAAATGGCAGCAGGTCGTCTTTTTCTTCTACGGTTGCCGCAGCGGCCGCTCGACCCGTCAGCCCCTCATCTGCATCAAGGCGACTGGTGAATGCGATGAGGCAGCGTCAAAAGCTGGCCCAGGCAAAGGTGCCATCGTCCGTGGAGCAGGGGATATTGTTGGTTAGCCTCTACCCGCCCGCAGAAAGCAGTCCTGCGTCATCGGTGCAGTTGGGCCACTTGGTGCGGGTGCTGGAGAGCCCACATTACCTCATGCACCTTGTGCTGGTGGCGTGCTCGTACAGGGTGCAGCGGGACGAGTACGAGAAGCTACCACGCTCCTTGCAGGCCAGGGTCGATGGGATTGAGGAGAGGGACCCTCTGCTGCTGAACGAGAGCAAGCTGAGGGCACTTGACCTGCTCTGCTGGGCCGGATCTCTGCACAGTTGGAGGTGGGTGCAAACTCAGGGGAGGAGACCTTTGGCCCTGACAGCTATCTATCGGGCATGATGCCACACTAGTTCGTTGTGCTTAGTCATTACAGCTGTTGGTGCATTAGTTGTTAATGCATACTTACTGAAGTCATACCCATATACAACTTAGCATTGTCACTCTTTCTCCCTATGCTGCCTTCCTCTTCCCACCCTCTGTCTTTCTTTACAGGAGGGGATCCAAGCCTGTGCAGGATGCAGTTCTGCCTCTGGCACTGTCGTTGCTGTACAGCTGTTACATTGCAGGTGGGAGGAAGCTAGCTCACAAGTGCAGCAGGCTGATTGTGGCCCTGTGTAGGTAAGTGTAGATCAGAAGGTGTTAGTTTTTTATAGTTGTGCTGATGTATGAAATTAGTGCAAATTAGACAAGTGTATGTGGTAGTTAGGTCAAAAGAAAACTATGTGTTAACGCCTGATCTGTCTGCATGCAGAGATGCTGTATATGTAGATGTACATGTACAGTACATATAGCCTGGCCACCTAATCTGAATTGTTCGGCCTTATTATGGAGGTGGCTGCAATAGATGGTTGGCGTTAAATGCATGTAAAGTACAATTAGCTTAAATCAGGTCCGTCCACAACCGACTGCAATGGGGATGTGACTGAGATCTTCGGTTATCCTTCTTTATAGAGACACAGGAGATGGTGATGGTGTGGAGAATCCCTGTCGTGCCGAGTTCCTCCGCTCGCTGTGCGCCCTGCTGCCCTTCATCCTGCAGTGTACCTCTGCCGCCTGCGTCCATTGGCTCCTACGCATGCTGGCTTCTCTCTCCGTGGGCCAGCACGAGAGCAATGCAACCATAGCAACATGCCTGAAAAGTCTTGTGGACATGACGAGAGCCCTTAAGGAGAAGAATTCCCTCAACACACAACTGCTGCACACCTAGTGAGCGTTGTACATGAATCTTTGCTACACATTTCTTCTATTTCATGGTTTTTACCCCCCTGGGGGTTCAATGCATGCCATCTTGTCACTCGTCTGCCCAATCCTTCTCCCCCCCCCCCCCCCCCCAACTTGGGGTTCATTGAACCCCTCCTCCTGTCCCATTTTTTTGTACACGTACATTTCCATCATTGTTGTAACACCGTTCCTTTCCTCCCTTAGCTTCCACCAGGATGGATATGTCTTTGAGCCAGAGCTCTTCGATGTCTACCTTTCCTACAGCCACAAGGGACCCAGCAAGTCTGCACAGAAGGTCGCCACGGCAACAGAGCAGCACACACAGGTGCCCCCCTCCTCCTCCTCCGCAGGGCCCTCTCAGACGAGCACCCCAGTCAGCAAACCCTCCCCAGTCGACAAGCCCAGCCACACCATATATGACGCTGAACTGGAGCTCCTTCTGGAACCGCTCCCCACAGAGGGGACCAAACCTGTTGGTGGCCGAAAGTCCACCTCGCTGAAAGACCCCATGGGGATATTCAAGCATGGCTCGTTCCTCCTCTACGGACAGAGGGGGCTGCTGGAGACACACCCGCTGGAGTACACCTGCCTGTCAATCAGTGGGGGGGCCATGGTGGAGGAGGGACACCTGCATTCCTTCGGGGGGCCCACCTCGGCATCCTCCTCCTTACCTACGCAACCCCAGTTCCCCGAGCCCCTCAAGGCTGTCGGTTACCACTTCCCCCCCATGGCCTCCACGAGGAAGCTAGAGACGGCTGCTCCATCGGCAACTCCCGCTGGGGCTGGCAGCGGGGATGCCAGCAATACGAGCAAGCAGGTTCCCGCACTCCTTCTCACTCCCCTCGTCCTCCCCAAGGAGCTTTTCATGTCGATTGAATCCCTCAAGTCTGGAGTGTCTTACTCGGCCGTGCTCAAGTTTGCCCAGCAGGTGGAGCTGACGGATTTCAGCATACCGTCCACCGAGTTCATGTCGTCTGTGACAGTGGACGTGTGGTTGGATGAGGATGGGGAGGAGGGGGCGGTGAGGGTCGCCCACTCCTCGGAGATCATGGACAAGTCCCTGATGCTGGGAAACCTGATGCCTCCACCCTTGTGCCAGTTTGTCAAGGTGAGGGCTGTGTGTACATTGGATGACCTCGTTCCTTTTTATTTTTTTAGTTTTCACTTAAGCACTGTACACATGGTATGTGTTGAATTGAGCTGTCTGACTCCTAGGCTGCCAATAAGGGTAGCTGCACTAAAATTGAGCTACCAATAAGGGTAGCTGCACTAAAATTGAGCTACCAATAAGGGTAGCTGCACTAAAATTGAGCTACCAATAAGGGTAGCTGCACTAAAATTGAGCTACCAATAAGGGTAGCTGCACTAAAATTGAGCTACCAATAAGGGTAGCTGCACTAAAATTGAGCTGCCAATAAGGGTAGCTGCACTAAAATTGAGCTACCAATAAGGGTAGCTGCACTAAAATTGAGCTACCAATAAGGGTAGCTGCACTAAAATTGAGCTACCAATAAGGGTAGCTGCACTAAAATTGAGCTACCAATAAGGGTAGCTGCACTAAAATTGAGCTACCAATAAGGGTAGCTGCACAAAAATTGAGCTACCAATAAGGGTAGCTGCACTAAAATTGAGCTACCAATAAGGGTAGCTGCACAAAAATTGAGCTACCAATAAGGGTAGCTGCACAAAAATTGAGCTACCAATAAGGGTAGCTGCACTAAAATTGAGCTACCAATAAGGGTAGCTGCACTAAAATTGAGCTACCAATAAGGGTAGCTTGTACTAAAATTGAGCTACCAATAAGGGTAGCTGCACTAAAATTGAGCTGCCAATAAGGGTAGCTGCACTAAAATTGAGCTACCAATAAGGGTAGCTGCACTAAAATTGAGCTACCAATAAGGGTAGCTGTACTAAAATTGAGCTACCAATAAGGGTAGCTGTACTAAAATTGAGCTACCAATAAGGGTAGCTGCACTAAAATTGAGCTACCAATAAGGGTAGCTGTACTAAAATTGAGCTGTAAGACCGTCTAATTTGGATGCTGCACCAAATTGTCTGAATTGGCAACACCATATGGGATCGTTTTCGTGAAAAGGGACCTAATGCATACATTATTAAATTTCCAGTACGCGCAATAGAAATGTAACTCCTGCGTTGAAATGTATGGCTAATCAGAGCCTTACAACTTCATGACTGATACTCTGATTCTCAGTGCGTAAGAAGCAATGTGTAGAGGACATTTCAGACTTCTGAATATTGAAATCTTGAAAAAACATGCGTTAGGTCCCTTTTCGCGGAAACGATCCCAAATATATTTTATAGTTTGTATTGTTGCTTTATTCATTATTGTTTCCAAATTATATGACACAAGCATGTGCACTAGTGTGGATGTATTTCTTGTTTCAAGTTAATCTGTTATGCATACATATGTGAGCACTTAAGTGTGGATTGTACTGTGTATGTTGTACATGTGCATGCGAAACACCAATTATACAGTATGTATGAAGTGTACAGTATGTGAAGTACCCACTGATCATGAAGTATACAGTATGTATGAAGTGTACAGTATGTGAAGTACCCACTGATCATGAAGTATACAGTATGTATGAAGTGTACAGTATGTGAAGTACTCACTGATCATGAAGTATACAGTATGTACGAAGTGTACAGTATGTGAAGTACTCACTGATCATGAAGTACATACGTTTGTTGCTGTCATTCTGCAGGTGAGCTTTGTCGGGAAGCTCGGTGCATCCAGAGAGAAGGTCCAGGTGTTCCTAGGGGCCTTTTACGGGCACCCAGCGACCCCGGGGGGTGGCAACGGGGAAGCGCTCTCCCCAGTCACCCTGAAATCCCTCGAGAGTAAGATGCTCACCGAGTACTACCATGCCAGGGAGAAGCTCGTCTCCTCCCTGGCCCAGTACACTTCAGTGGTCAACAAATCGTCTGACCCCACCCTGTTGAAGCAGCACGAGGATGCGGTCACTGCCAGCAGCCACGCTTGCTTCCGGCTGCAGGTAAGACTGTCCCGGCTGCGCAATTTTGTGCGGCAGTACCAGGCGACGACTGGCGGATGGTGGGTGGGACAGGGAAGGGTGTTTGAATTGAAGGAGGAGGTCCGGAGGGCGCTCCTGGTAGACGTATCGTCGAGCCAGCTGTGCAAGACCATTGGCTGCCTGGTGGACAGTGTATTGGTGCTGAGCCTGAGTTTGGCTTCTAGTAAACCCACCGGCAAGGAGTCGGGTGACGGTCCATCGCCAGCTGCACCCCCTGCCCCTCCTCCCTCTTACCTGTCGGAGGAGGAGTGTTCCGTCCTCTTCATGACGCTGTGCGTGCAGGGGATCCCAAAGCTCCATGCTCGCTCCTGTGCCCTGCTCGTCGCCCTGTGCGGCTCTCAGTCGTGGTGGGGTTGCTTTGTCACCGGCGCCGTGGCAACCCTCTACAGCTCGTCACAGACCACTATCTTCCACAAAGAAAGGTAATGTGTGTTGGGTGTTGGGTTCTTGCTAATTCACGGGGGCGCTTTTGCATTGGCTGGGTTTATTCATTCTGGGAGAGGGGATGGTTATTGTTCTGAGAGCAACAGCTCTTTGACAGTCTGGTCTATAAACCTGTGTGTGTGTGTGTGTGTGTGTGTGTGTGTGTGTGTGTGTGTGTGTGTGTGTGTGTGTGTGTGTGTGTGTGTGTGTGTGGATCGGGATTTTGGTCTGTGTGCATACATGTACATGCTATGTTTTCAAGAATGGCTGTTGGTATAGAATTGTAAAAGGAGACTATTCCTTGATTGCCTTTGCTCATCCTTTTCTTTCAATGTCACACAACCCAAAACAACATTCGATGTATGCATACACGTGTGCCTGCCACCCTGAAGGGCTCTCCTCCAGCTGTCAGCCTTGTGCCAGAGGACCTGTGCCAGCAGCGACGTCATGCAGTGCCTCCTGGAGCTCCTCCGCAGCAAGCTGTCCTGCCTCCTGGACAAGAGCGGAACGGGGGGAGGGTCCAGGCAGCTGGACCAGCAGCTTGTGCAGTGGCTCCTCCTTCTCCTCTCTCACTCCCTCTCCTCCCTCACCCCCTCCCAACATGGCAACCTTTTCTCCCCGTCGCTGGATTCGGCATCCCCCCCGCGCTCGTCTCAGCTGACCTCCGAATTGCAGCATCAACAGCAGGGGGCAGAGGGGGCAGCCAAGCCGGGGCCCGCCGCAGCTGCAAGCACGACGGCCCTCTCCAGGGGGGACTGGAGGAGCATACTGAGGGACCTGAGTGAGCTAAAGAGGGTAACGAGACGGAGCTCGGCAGTACCGAAGTTACTCGAGGTGATAGTGGCCGAGGGCGCGGTGCCAGAGGTAAAGGCTAGTGTGAAGGGACCAAAGGGGGGGGGGGGGGGGGGGGGGAGGGGAGTGGGGTCATTGTTCTTTTTGTAATATCCCGGGTTAGTGGTCTTTTGGGATCTATTGGTTGTTGATCTGATTGTTCATTGAGGATAACAGTGACCTGGTGTTGATGGGATACGTACTATTTGTGCATGTATCAATACTATGAGGTGTGCACAATATTGGTTTCACTTGAGGTTAGAATTGTGCAAGTTGAAGTTCGTGTGATTTAATTATGTTGTCGTTTCATTCTTCGCCATAGCCTCCACTGCAGGTATTAACATCTTCACCTGTTCAAGTGCTCCCCTTTTCAGTCAGTCCCGAGATGTGCATCTCAATGACTAAAGGTCTGGTCGAGTTCATCCTACTCCTCATTGAAAGTTCTAGCTGTCATTTTGTCCCAATCGCTTGCAAGGTACTCGCGTAATTTGCAGAGTACCACAGTAGTATTGTTGTTATCATTTTCTCATCGTTTCCAGGCCCTCACCCATGTACTGAGGTTGAGTGGTACTGTGCCACCACTGTCCTCTGTTGTCACCCAGCGGCAGTTGGACCAGCTGCTGTTCTTCCTCTGCCAGAAGTCCCAGCTGCTCATGGGCGCCCAGGACCAAGGGAGCCTCAAGTGGAGCATCTGCAGCATCGAGTGGCTTGTGGTCAGCTTGGTGTGCCAGGGCCTGGGGTACGCACAGCAGCTGCAGCAGCAACAGGCCCAGACGCTGCTGTCGACCATACGCAAGGCTTCGGGCAGCATGGAGGGCGTGCTTTTGGGTGGCGAGGATGAGAAGTCGGAGGCGAAACCTAAGAGCTATGCAAAGGCGACCAGTGCAGGGGAAGGGTCCAGTGAGTGCGCGGCGAACATCCCACAGTTTGGCAGCACCAAGTTGTTGGCATCGCTGGCCAAGGCGATGAAGAAGGCGGAAGTGCACCTGGGACCTCACAACTCAGAGTACGCTGAGCTCCTTCAGGAAGCAACGGACGACGTGCAGATGTATGTGGCTCTACTCTCGGCCGACGCTGGCAAGATGACTGACGAGGTGGGGGTGGCGGACGGAGCACTGCTTCAGGAGGGCGACCTTACACAAGAGCAGGAGGTCTCGAAGGACGAAGGCCAGACCACAGACACTTCGGACGCCGGAGTGAAATCGGATGACACGCTCTCAGAGGAGGCCCAGGTCGTACCCGAGTGGAAGCCTAAACAAAAGAAGAAGCTCTCCAGACAGCACTCAACCTCAGGAATGAAGTACGCCCCCGGTGACTACACAGAGGTGCCATCATTTGCAGCCCCGCCTGTCAACAGTGTGGTGGATTTCGAGCAGCTACCCTACGCGTCGTTCATCATCTCCGGCGCTGTGGACAGCAGGTTGGTGACCAGCCTGGAGCTGACCGCAGAGCTCGAGCTGCAGTGCACCGCCCGCAGGGTCTACGAGTCTGTACTCTGGGCCCTGGCCCTGGCCAAGCCCTTAGCAGCAGCCACTCCCAGCAGCCCTCCGCAGCGTGCCAAGCCGGCTGTAGCGTCATCCGGATGTCTGGACCCTGCGAACGGTGCCGAGGCAACGGAGATGCTGTTGAGGGCAATAGAGTGCACCCTGGAGAGGGCCAGGTCCTCGTGCTGCAAGCTGGACATCGTGCCGCTTCTGGAGCTGTGGGTGTGGTTGAACTCGCTCGACTGGCATAGCAGCGGCGCATCGGACTTCCAGAAGTCTGGCACCGTCTCGCAGAAGGAGGAAGCAGCCCGTGCTGAGAGCGCTCCGAGCCAACAGCTGAAGGGAGGAGGGATGACGTTGACTCTTGATGTGTTCTCTGGCAGCACGCTGGGATTGCTGATGGACCTTGTGCTGGGCGCAGTGAACCTGAATAGGAACATGAGGCTGTGCCACCTTGTTGTGGCCCTGTTTCATTCCGTTCTGAGGCATCTGAAGGCCCAGGCTGGAGGTTCGACTTCATTCGACTTTGTCGTCGACGTGCAGAAGTTCTCTGACTTGCTGGTCAAGCTGTGCTCTGATTGGCCAGAGTGCAGCACGGGCGAGGGACCCGTGCTCGTCAGCTTCTTCACTGACCTGTTGTTCGTGAAGGTGGTGGACTGCGGTGGTAGGAAGGAGCCACAGGGGGGGATCCTTCTGTTGCTTGACATCCTCTCTGTGATCATGGAGGACAGGTTGGTGTATAGAGAGGGTTTAGGGCTCCATTGATGCATAAACGTCATGAAAATTAGTACAATTTCTCCCCCTCCCCCACTCGCATGTCCTATGTGGCGCATATAGTACTGCTGCACTGTTGGACACTGAGCACACATATGTGTACTTTAATATGAAGTGGAGTTAAGTTTTGAATTTAATTCCATTTACGCATGATGCAAGCAAGATGCTTTAGGAAATAAAATGGGACAATTTAAAAGGAGTCTAGGTGTAATTTTAATTTCATTTTCTGTGCATGTGGTACATCAGTAAATTAGAATGTAGCTCATTGACAATCACATCATTGCACACTCCATCATACTGTCTGTACATTTTCACATCGCTTTTTCTTGCACCATCATTTCATTCCCTACATGTCGTAATCTATCCTACTGATTTATACTTTTTTTTCCCCTACAGGGAGAATGTTGCCATCCAGTCTTCTGCCCTGTTCAGACTAGTGGAGGTACTGGGAAGCCAACAGCACCTCAAATTGTTGTGGAATGCTTCGGACCAGAGCAGCCACCACCACCACCATACCTTGTCCACTCTCCGTCGCTTGTGTGCCAGCGTCATGGACCTCCTGTCCTACTCCGTGACCCTTACAGACGAGTGCAACGCCACTCTGCATGTGGCCGAGCTGGACGAGGACCGTAGGAAGTACCGTTACCTCACCGTCGCCCATGTGTCACAGGAGCTGAAGTGGGCCCAGGTCCCGTTGCAGACCGGCACCGGTTCCAAGCTCATCTCCGAATTACTTCGCCTGTTGCATCAGGCCCTCTCCTCTCCCTTACCAAACTCCGTCATCGTATGTCTGAGCGAGTTTTGTCGCAAGGAATTTCCTGCTGAGGACACTACTGCGGATGTGGACCCAGTCCAGGTTGCAGACGCGACCAAACCCCTTCTCTCCCTCGTCTACAGCAACACTGCACAGTTGACGTCGCTCCTATACCTGCTCAATTCTACAGACGGCCCACTCCAGGAGGGAGTTTGCAGGCAGCAGCGTGCAGGATCTGTTCTTGAGCTTCATCGATTTCCTGCAAGACCACTGTGCCGATCCCACCTGCTTCTTCAAGCCCATTCTAGACATCCTTTGCTCCCTGCACTCGCCCCACAGCGACATCACAGTCTCAAAACCATTTGTCCGTTTTGTCGGAAAACTCATGGCCGACACGCAGAAGCCAGGCACCTCGCGGCAGCTGCTCAGATTCATCGAACAAGGCGGAGCCAAGTGCGTCTTTGACTGCTTTGTTTCCACCTGCCGGCAGTCGCAGCTGTTGCCAGGGCGACCGCTGGACCACAGCATCTCGAGCCTTGGTTCGAGGGAGACCTTCAAGCCTTTCAGGGAAGGCTCGAAGCTCATCGATATTCTCCCGTTGGCCTCCGTGAAGCTGACCCCTTGTCGGACAAACATCCGAGACCTCCAGAACTGTGCACACAGCAATTACCCTTCCCGTTCGAGCACTTTCCACCATGTTTTCAACCCAGGCGAGGAGTGGCTCAAGATGGACATATCCCTGCACTTTCCAGTCCTGCTCCACACGGTGCAGCTGTTCCAGACTCAGGGGTCGCAGTTCAGCGGGCCCTCCGTCATCCAGATCAGCTGTGCCAGCCGTCCCGGGTCCAGTCCAGTGCTGCCAGTCACGCCGCTTGTGGACACGACCCGGTTCCCGTGTATCCGGCTGGAGTTGTTGCATCCCGTGGTGGCGCAGCAGGTGGTGGTCATGATGAAGAGGCCTATGGTGTCGAACATCATATCACTGTCCCATATGCATGTGCTGGCTCTTGAGTATGGGAGCAGTGTGGGCGTGGCCACTGGGAGGAGCTCTGGGGAAGCAGTCCAAGACAGCTTGCATCCATGGTGAATCTCTGGGTGCTTTGTGTGTACTTTGATGGTGGTGGTGGTGGTGGTGGTGGTGGTGGTGGTGGTGGTGTGTGTGTGTATGTGTGTGTGTGGGTGGGCGGGCATGTGCGTGCATGTATGTGTGTGCATTTACATGCGTGTGTGTGTGTACATGCTTTGCATGTGTATACGTGTGTGTGTGTGTGTAGGTGCTTGTTGTGTGCATGCATGTACATACGTGTATGTATGTGTGTGTGCTTATAGGTGAACATTCCCTCATACTTCTGTAGATACAGTAGCATGTAAAACACTTGCACTGGGGTTGATGCTTGAGTTTTGTTTGGGCATTTCAAAATGCAGTACATTATTTTTAGCCCACATAACAGATGCGTGCATGTGACGTTGTGATAATGATGCTTGATGCGTGCACAACACTTCCCCCACTCAGTGCTGGATGGT
This sequence comes from Ephydatia muelleri, assembly GCA_013339895.1. Lineage (NCBI taxonomy): Eukaryota > Metazoa > Porifera > Demospongiae > Spongillida > Spongillidae > Ephydatia > Ephydatia muelleri. Next base: position 4,992,653 of record JABACO010000019.1, on the reverse strand, counting down.
TGAGTATTGTTTACCACTGGGTCAGACAGGATGGCGAGATCACAGAGAAAGTTCTCAGTGTGGCGGAACATCACCCAGAGCTCCTGTCCAGTTGCTTCTCTCTACTGCAGAATGTTAACTCCTTAGAGTAAGCTCGTATGTTTTGTGTTTTACGGGCTGTGCATGGCTGGGTATGATTACTTCACCTCAAGGGATTTAAAATGTGATCTCATGTGAGTAGATAGAACTACAGTAGGGTTATGGGCTTACATTGGAGAATAGAATTACCATCAAAATGAAACCCCTATAAGACCACATGTAGTTACGTAGTGTGCATTGTATTGTACACCCTATTACATTTTATGCACAGTTGAATTCACGTCATCTGTCCCATTTCAGCTACAAAACCATCTTACGACTACAGAGGTTCATTTTGGTCATGGTTGTACCGGTCTCCAGACCTTGGTATTGCAGCCATCCAGCACCTCCTTGGGTTCCCTTCTGTGGCCTCCGTCGATTCAAAGGACTCCCTCCCTCAGGCCTCCTCCCTCGTGGTCAACAGTGTGTCCACGTCGTTGCTGCACCAGCTGTTTCAGCTCAAGGATGAGCATGTGACTTCAAGGTTTGTGTGTGTGTGTGTGTGTGTGTGTGTGTGTGTATGCGTGCGTGCGTGCGTGCGTGCGTGCGTGCGTGCGTGCGTGCGTAAGGGAGGAAAATGGAGGGAAGGCCAGTCATTGCACCAGCTATTTCACCTCGAGGATGAGCATGCGACTTCAAGGTTTATGTGTGTGTGTGTGGGGGGGGGGGAGGGTGGTGGGAGGGTCAGTCGTTGCACCAGCTATTTCAGCTCAAGGACGAGCACGTGACTTGGTAGCCTGTACATGTATAGGTGCAGAGGTGTGGGTAGTTGAGGGTATGCATTGTGCACATGGATGTACACAGGCTCAGTGAGATTGAGCGTATGTGTGTATTTCGGAGAGGAAGATGTGTGCGTATGAGAAGGAGGGGGAAGTGCACGTACATGTACATTTGGACTGTACATTTATGTGCAGGTGGCTGGAACAGTATTGTGATGATGTTGTGAAGAAAAGAGAGCTTCCACAGACTAGTTGCAGTTTGGTTTGTTCAAGTGTGAATGATATACACGTCATTTTTGTGGACGATACAGTTCTTTGTTCTTTTTAGCGCACTGTGTGTTCCTCAAGCTGTTCGTTTCAGTGGCTGATGTGCATGTGTTACGGTCACGTCATAAAGATTTTGTTTCTCGTTCCATTCAGGTTACATATGTCATTGAAGTTACTGTACAGCCTTCTCTCTCCTGCACACAAAGAACTTGCCAACCAGCTGCCACCCTTCATTCGGGTCCTGGCAGGTGCAGTGTGGTTCACAAAGGACCCAACCATGCCTTTTGACACAGAACTGTTTCGGTATGTTTGACTATGCCTTATATGGGCTATATTTGCTAGCAATTGTGAATTATGTCACTCCCTCCACCTATCGTCACAACTGTCTTTAGCTCTTTTGTTGATGCAACACTCTCCCTTGACTTGAACGGCTCGCTCCGTTCTTCCCTGGAATCCCTGCTCTGTGCCATGTGCAGACACTCATCCGACCTCTTCACCCTCGTCATTGATCGTTGCCAACTGGCTGTCAAGGAAGAGAAGCCAGAGATGTGCAGCCTCCTCCATATGCTGGGCCCACATGGCAAAGTCGGAGGACCGCATCAAGGACCTCCTGTCCTCTGAACTGACACGAAACCTCGTCTCATGGCCTGCACATCACATTTGTGACCTTGAGGGACAAACGCTCACCAATGGCACTGGAATCTCGGAGGAAGACGTCCCGACCATTGCTTTCGAAAGCTTCGGCATACTTGGCTTTCTTCACGGACCTCTCTCGGAGCTGTGACCCTGTGCAGAAGTGGTTGGGGTCATCGGAGAATGTGGAGTTCTGGTATCCCATGACAGAGCTGTTGTCCCTGGAGCCTCCCTTCGTGTCTGCCTTCGATATCTCGTTCTGCCACGACGTGACCCTTGGCTTCTTCAGCGCCTGCTTACTCGACCAGTGGAACAAGCTTCTTTTTACCAGGCTTCTGTGCAGAATTCTGAGAGGAGCTTACTCCAGGAAGGAGACGGAGAGTGGGAGGGGCACAAAAGGGACACGCCGGTGTCCCAGTGCTCACCACCTTCATCTACAAGCTGATTGTCAACCTTGTCCTCAAGGAAGAGTGCAGGACCGTTGTCATTGAGCTTGATGGTAGCGGGCTTGGTGACCAGCAGCAGCTACCTTCTCTCTCTCTCACCAAGACTACCGATGCCCAGGAGTTCCACCCCTCTTTCCCTATTGGAGAACACGCATATTGCGTCCAGCTGCAGAGTTCATGTTCGTTGCAGCAGCTGGAACGACTCTGTGCCAAGTCCGGCGACATGGCTCCGCCTTCGTCCAGTGCAAAAAAGGTGCCGTCGGAGCAATCATCACATGCCCTGGCTGGCCTGGGACCACAACCTCCGTAAATTCGACCTGCAGTGCTGGAAAAGTGGGATGGAGAGCAACTTGGCCGCATCTGAACCCAATGGCAGCATCAAGAGCAAATCGTTATCCCCTGCTGTTTGCGACTCAACAAAGACTCACCTTTCTCCAACCGTTAACTCTTATCGCGCAGTTGACAAAGACGAATGGCTCAATGATGGCGGGCGGCAGCTGCATCTGGTTTGCGTTTGTTGACAGGGGCCAGCCAATGAACTGTGACATCAGCAGCGCGCAGGAGCTCTGCAACACCGTTGACCCAACCTGTTGGACTGTTTATCCAGTGTGGTGGGCTGGAGACATTGGCTGAATGCCTTCCTGCGCTCTATTCCCATAACTGGCCAGAACCAGTTGGCTTCAAGGAGGAAGAGAAGGGGGAGGAGGAGAGGACATCGTTGGCGACAAATCATTTCAAGCCACACGCCCTGCTCCACCTTATGCCACACATCTTGTTCCACTCGGTGTTGATGCTGGGGCTGTGCTTGAAGATTAATTGCTTCTGCAGATCCTTGAGAGATAACCTCTCCGTTTCCACGGTGCTCCTGAGGATGTTGCTGGGAGCAGAACTGACTGGTGAGTTAGTTGTGCACGCATGTGTAGTTTGGTGTGCATTGGATCCGTATGTAAAGGGGTTGGAGTGTGTGTGCCTATGTACAGTATGTGCGAATATGCACATCTGTGTGTACAGGTATGTTCAATGAATTGTGTAAATGTGCGTCCTTACATGTATATACATGTATTAATTGTGTTGTGACTCGTATATATTGTATATGTTATCCATTTCTGTAGTTAATTATACATTATGTGTTTATCCACGTGTATTTCATACTAGACCTTTAACAGTTTTCCATTTTGTTCATAAATACATGAGAATTGCATACACATGTACAGTTCACAGGTACTGTATCTGCACACAGAACGGTGCACACTTCATCTGATCTCTTCTTCCAACAGGTACTTTGGCTAAGACTGTGCAGCAGGAGTTCTCTTTCCTACCCTACCTGGTGTTCCACAAGGTCTTGGTGACCTATCCCTCCAGTACAGAGCGGGGGCACTCCTTAAGGCTCTCTGCATTTGCGGCAGGTGTGGTCCACCACACACTGTTCTGCCTCAGTGTGAGTGGTCACCACAACCCTCGCGTCGCAGAGAAGGATGTCACCACTAGGGAGTTTGCTGTTGTCTCAGCCTTGGAGACCAGGTGTGTTACTCAAGTTTGCATGTGCACACACACACACACACACACACACACACACACACACACACACACACACACACACCATATATCCTTGTACTCATATGGGTGCCCATATAACACGCACACACACGCATGCACATACACACACACACACACACACACACACACACACACACACACACACCGGCAACCAAACAATTTAAAAATCTTACTCACTAGAAGATAACAACAGCTCTACTAAGGCAAGAAGTAGGTACACACACTCTGTTTGCTTGTCAAGTAAATAACTTGTGAATTAT
>JABACO010000019.1:4923647-4987654 GCA_013339895.1 Ephydatia muelleri | reverse complement strand
AAGTGGGGAGCAAAGTGTTGTGCTCTCTCAGTGAGTGCAATATTTCTGGTGATGCCTCTCAATCATTCAGGATTACAGAGGCTTTTGTCAAGGCCAATGATCACATTAAAATTCAAGGAACTGGAGAAAGGTGGGTGTGGTTTGTGATGTTTTGGGACTGGGACCATCAGTTAGCCACATGCTAGACTTTTGAAGATGTCAGAAGCCATTGATGACATGACGGCTTATACCAAGCTGACAGACCACTTTGTGATCCAGCAAACGGACCTCACAAGGCACACAACTTGGCGAGGCAAGTTGTGATTGGACCGTGGGTGTGCCATGCTGCCATTGTGTGGTGTACCTGTGTGTGCCTGTGTGTGCCTGTGTGTGTGTGTGTGTGTAGTCCAAAAGGCTACTGGACAGAATTGATAGACGACAGTTGTTCAAATGTGTTGGACAAGCATTGTTGGACAAAAGTATAGACAAGGTAAAGTCTACATATAGATGCCACCTGCCCAGTACACACACACACACACACACCCACACACACACACACAACACCCACCCACAACACACATACACAACACACACCAGTTTTGCACTAAACAAGTGCATTACACACATTCTAATTAATGATCATTAAAACTTCACTGTCATAGGATTCTGCTGTTCAAATCATGGTGGAAGAGAGTGAAGGAGAGCTATCCACTAAAGATTTTGTTGTGGACGTAAGCCATGCACTTTTCTTGGCATTGCGTGCACGTTTCGTTATAAAACACAGGTTGTGAAGTTTGACTATGGCATGAAGGAGAGAAATCCAGTGGACTGTGTGTGGTTCTATTCCAAGGATGACCCAACAAAGCCAATCAAAGTACATCAAAATCAGGTAGGCTTAGAGTGCTCATGAATTGGTCATAACACAAACGTAGGCCAGAATGGTTCATAAGTCATTAAATGCGATAGCTAATATTCATGATTCATCACACCACTAATTGCACTACTTGAAATCTTGTCCACTTAAATCAAAGTATGGAGGAGGTGTTCAGAATCTATTGGGACAATGCTGCATCACGGGTTTGTGTTACTTATGGCTGCATAATGAAATGCTCCCTTCTCCTATCAAGGTGTCCCACATGTTGCCTAGGGTATTCAAAGAGGAACAGCTACGAGTGTACTCCACGAGCACAGGGAGGGAGGCCTGCTCCCTGGTACGAAGGTAGGACTGATGGGTGCAGTGAGGTGCTAATGTCATGTGACTTGTCATGTGATTATCATGCAACCTTCATGGCATTATCATGTGACCCAGCTACTTCATCAGGCTGTGTAGTATGAAGAAATTGGCATATGAATCTCAGGCAAGGAAAATCCTTTTCTCTCGGTGTTTCAATACCTCATATGCTCCATTATGTCTCGGTTACCTCTGTAGGGTGATGAGGGTTTTGCTCATGGATCATCTTACCTGACCCCTGTCAGGCAGCAACTTGCTGGGACAAGGATAAACGACACAACTAAAAAACGCAAGTTATCAGAGTTCAGTGAAATGTAGACGCAAGGCGCAGATGAATGCCAAGGACTGTCTGATTATGTTCCATGTGAATCGAGAATTTATTTTCAATTCATTACAAATATTATTTAGTGTCTACATACACATGTACACACATATGTTTGGCAGCTAATTTCTTATCTGTAAATATGAATTATGTGAAGTGGTTATGCACTCACAAAAGCAAAAACGATCGCTATTGTGAGGGACTCTTTGTATTGCAGCATTGCAGAATGTCTTGTCCTTATTAACAGGAATTATTAACAGCAGTGTTTCATCGAGGAACACTTGATGCTCATCCTTACTATGGTGGTAATAGCGTCAACTTAATTGAATTCACACACACATACACACTCATAAAGTCATAACTTGACTGTCGCCCCACTTGGTATGTTTCCTGGATGAAACCCTGATTAACAGGATGCTGTATTTAGTTATTAAATATCTAACAGTTTATGCGACTTCAAAAAGCTGAAGAAGCAGTATATTTCTAAAAAATTTCATGGGTGGAGTTTGATGACATGATCAACTTGACTAGTATCAGTTGTTAGTGGAAGATGAATTGGCAGAACTCCACACTGTTGTGAGCTCATGTAATCGATCTATGATTAATTGAGTGACTTTAGTGGTACGTCATCAGCGGAGCAGATGTATGGGTTCCAATAGCTCTAACCCGTCATGGTTCTGTTGAGTGAGCTCACACTATCGTAGTGTCAATGTAACTCATGTACCATGTGAATGCGTGTATTAAAAGGGTGGAGTCATGTAGCACAATGAACTCAGCTTACCCCAGTCTCCTTCTATACTTACTTTCAAGTACGCCCAACACATTCATGTGTTGACCACCTTTAGTTTTGCCTATTCACTGAAGTTTGAGTGTTTAATTCACACCGCACTGCTCTTTGGCATGTGATGGTGACCCCTCATCATTGGAGCGTGAAGTGGGACACTTATTCTCCACGCATCCGCTCTTCTTGCAATAACAGCGAAAAGGCATTGCACAGCAGATATGTCCGATCCTTGCCTTGCCAATTTTCAACGAGCTGCACGTCATAAACAGCTAGGTACAAGTGTCAATGATTTGCCAGTAACAAACGAAGGATGCTACGGTACAATGAGTACAACTTGTGATCATTTCCATTTAACTAGGTGGTAACGACTCTTCCCTGCAGTGATGGGGAGGAGGTAATGAGACAGTCACTTAAGGTGTCTGAAGCATACCTACTCTCAGGACAGTGAAACGCCCCTTTAATATGTGCTTACTGGATCAACTTTTCCAAAGGTGACTGCAACCAGGACATTGTTCACACGAAAGCTGCCCCAGTTAATCATCTTTTGAGCTTCCTCTGCAAAGTAATATGCGACACTACTCAGTCCTGATTCAGCATACTGCCCAAAAGTGTAAAAACACGCATACTTTTTGATGGCACTGCTCCCGATTTGACAGCAACCTCGGCCAGCTAAGTCCTTTGCCATCTGCGCACAGATTGTGACTTAGCTCCCCAGATGGACTCCTACGAAGACATCTCAAATGAAGACTCTGAAACAGTGAACACACAGACGTAATTTCTAGACCTTTCCAGAAGACAAGCAACTCAGAACTGTACCAGCAGTGATGCAAGAGCCTCAGGGTCTCCAAAGAGAGCTGCTGTAGCAGTGAGAGCAGTCTCCACCCACTCACTGCAAAGCAAAGGTAGTTGGAGCAGTAGCATGGTTCTCGTACACTGATGCGACTCTCCCATTCCAGTTACACAGGATCTCGTACACAGCCCAGTTGCCATTCAGAGGCACCCTTTACTTACTGCCATGGACCAATTTAGTCACATTTTCAGCCAACACCTTCTGTGCACCCCCCCCCCCCCCCACCCCCCCCCCCCCCCCCCCCCCCCACCCCCCCCCCCCCCCCCCCCCCCCCCCCCCCCCCCCCCCCCCCCCCTGTGCATATCAGTGCTAACTCTGTGGGCCTGCATGATGGACTCAATCTCCTCCAGTGGCAGAAATGTGAAATACTTGAGTAGCCTCTCCGTGTCACTGTCAGCCATTTTCACAAAGTACTGATATAGTGAGTAACTGGTGGTCTTGTGGGGAGAGAGCCACACGGCGTTGCCAGCACTTTTGCCGATCTTCTCCCCGGTACTTGTCAGCAACAGAGGAGTGGTAAGTCCTGATAGATGAGTTCCCCAACAAGGAAGAGGAAAAACGTTTACATGTAAGATTAATTTTTTAAATTTTGAAATGATGTGGAGTCACAAAACTCAATCCATTTAAGAAAAATCTAATTACATCTCCTCACACCCCCCTCACAACCTATCATGCCACTCTTAAAAGCAAAGAAGTTGCTGTTACTACCATTTGGATCTATTACTTCAACCGTAAAGGACTTTGGATCACCACATTTTGCATCAATCAATGCTCATGATAATCAATAATGCACACACTCATTGCCCTTATCTTAACTAAGTTCACAGTAACGCAGTATGAAATGCATCAGTAACGCTGTATGAAACACATTTTCAATCTCTTACCATTGTCACCTGATCATTGCATGAATACGGCACTCACCCTGCACTTCACTTCCCGTCAGCTTCCTCACGTACTCGTAACCGATACTTATGTTCCCCCACTGGTCTGATCCACCCACCTGTCGGGGGAGGAGGAGGAGGGGATACAGTGACCACATCTCTTCGTTTGGGATCTGCACACCCTTTTGCCAGGGTACCTGCATCCAACAGTTGTGCTGCTTGTGGAGTTGCAGGAAATCATAGGCCTGCAGAGCTGGGTACAGGAATTCTGTGAGGCACATCCCTTCTTCACCCTCATTGCGTTGACTCACACTGGGACATGAGAGTGGGGAGGAGGCACAACAAGTACGCAGCAAGGACAAATGAGAGGGGAACATGCAAAACAGGTTAGTGATGGGAGGAGGTTTTGAGGTCATGGGAAGCTAGGAGGCTATACTAGCTGCAACAAGTGTGACAGAAGATGGGTTTTAAATAGAGCTCACCTGTCCTTCTTCAAGAATGTGTTAAGGCGCAGCGGCCTCAAAATGTCAGACAGAAAATGAATAATATTCACACCTTCATACCAATGTGCATTGTTCAGTAACCTGGAGATGGATGCCCAACCAAAAGCTTTGCTTGGCACCGAGGACTAAAGGGTTAAATTTTCTGCTGACTTTAAGGGAGGAAGAGGCTTCTTTTCTTCAACAAGCAGTTCGTGGTTGCGAGAGATTCGCTCCAAGTTCTCAGATATTCCACAAAGGTTCTTTGCCACTGTCTCCTGTGCCATCTTGTCCCGCTCTTTAGTCCGTCCACTCGGATCTCCAATCAACCCAGTGGCTCCACCCACCTGATATAATGTACTCGTACCATTCAAGAATGGTCACAATAATTAGCCATGCTGACTACTTAATGCTAATTATTACTAATATTTCTAAGTTATTAAGTTACTTCCCGCAGGCCAGCAATGACTCTAATTGTATAGAACTATTTTTAAAGGTGCTGTTAGCCTAGAGTTTTTTAACCCTCAAAAATGAAGTACTGGAATCTGGATAATGTATTCAAGATTTGACCATCTGTGCTGAACAGCAACCTGCGCATAAACCCAGTGACTGCATTTTTTTCAGTTTTAAGCTATCTCATATAGGGCCTGCATTCAGCACATCTGGGTTTATAAGTTATATAGCACGAAATGATAATATGAATAAGCTAACGATACAGCAGTTGTACCCGTTGGAACATTCCTCTCCCCATGTCAGATTAATCCTAATGACATATAAAACTCACAACGGCTATTGGATGGTAGCCAGCTGCTCTGAAATGGAGCAAGGTCACGATAGCAATAAGGTTTCCAACGTGAAGGCTGTCTGCTGTGGGGTCGAACCCACAATACACCGCACTGCCTGGCGGGACTGGGCTATTCTCTGCTCTACAACGAGACAGGTTGTGGCCTGTGCAGGCGACTTAAGCAGCGCTGGGGCTCACCGGGTAGACTGGCTAATTAATCCGCGTGCTTCTAAAGTTTTCATCACGCTTCTCATCGAGAATAGAGACCTCGCTGTAGCCATTGCGTCGTGCCCAGTCCTGTCGATATATCCAGTGCAGTCCAATGGTTAATTTTGTTGTTACACGGATTGGCATTGTCATGAGATAGATAACTTGTACTATTTTAGGGAACACTGTGCACTCAACAGAACGTTTCACAGTCCTGCGGGTGATTTTATTATATTAGCAAACTGTAGGGTTGTAGCATCCTCAACCCCCCCCCCCCCCCCCCCCCCCCCCCCCCCCCCCCTTCCCAAAATTCACACTTATCTAAACGAGCGCTACAGGTCACCAGTTCGGGGCACCCTGGCTCCCCTCAGACATAGCTTTAGTTAAAGTTAGAGTAGATGGTTTGTGTATGTATTGTGAGGAGGGGCAAAACTACAGTACCAACGCTTGACTAGCACTCAGTTCTACATCTAGATTCATCAATTTCCCTCAACTGCATTTCTTTGAGTACAGTTAAATCTTTGTTTGTCCGTAGTTTGTCTTCACAAATGACATCAATTAAATATCAATTCAAAATGATTTTCTACAGAAAAAAATCTAATATCTATTAGACACCTATCCCCCCGAGGAAATTCCAAATGTGCGGTTACATTACGTAACCAAAAAGTTAATAACAAGAGCGAGCTCTAATTAGACAGCTACAAAGTGTTACGTGTGTAGTTTCACTCTCGGCTGTATAAGCTTGCGTCATCCTTTGCAACCTACAGATGTTTCTAGTGTGGATGCGGCGGTGATGCTAAGCTGCGAGTGAACCATTGGGCTGCTTTGACGATTGACACAGCAACGCCAGGCATATAAACACTTCGTGGGCCAAAGTCGAAACGCAGCGAAACGTACTGGGTAGTTAAAACAAATAGTCACCGTTAACCTCTACTTCGAAGAAGACATGGCGCGCGACTGTATTTAGAGACGCTGAACGTCTTTCAATTTAGAGCCTTCACCCCGAATTCTCTCCACCACCTCCACGGAACGAACTGTATTCTCGCGAGCAATGGTGAAGGCAAGTTCAGTTGCTTGGACATTGTATCCGGAGACGAGCTGTGCGCCAAAGGTGAGCGCTCGTTAAGTAAATTCACTGTTTACTTCAGGAACACGCCATGCATTCTGCTGAGCTGTAGAATGTACCAAGTACCATGGGAAAAGGTCACCGAAAACGAGAGGGGAACATATTGTTTATGAGCTTTTAAATTACTTCATTCACAATGCAGTGCTAGTTTTGATGATTGTTACAGTAATGTTTGATAGGGGTGGGTGGGACAGGGCGGGTTAACGTGATGCGACCACCTGTTCCTTCTTAGATGTACCTCACAGAGGGCCAGGAGGTGCCATGCTGACACTGGTCCACCCACGTACAACCAAGCTGGTTGTTGTGAGCGGAGGTGTGATGGGCGCACGGGGAATGGTTGAAGGAGGCATCCTTCTGGACACCATACTCCAGGTACCTGCCAGGGAGAACAGCTCGCTGGTGACTATGGAGATCCCGTTGGTGCAGGTCAGCAAGGGGTGGATGCAGGGCTAGCGCCTCAAACGTGTGGTGTGTACGGTTTGGGAATCTATTTTATGCGTGTGTGTGTATGCATGTGTGGTTGTGTGTGTGTGTGTGTGGGTGTGTGTGTGGGTGTGTGTGTGTTGTGTGTGTGTGTGTGTGTGCATGCGTGTGTGCATGTGTGTGTGTGTGCATGTGTATGGTGTGGGTGGATGTTGTGTGTGCGGGTGTGAGTATTTTGTCTGTATAGGGATTATTGCGCATCTGGGTGCCTGTACATGTACATGCACTGGGTATACGTGACCCTGTGAATGCAATTTGAACTTCATTACACCTTACATGTTTTGCATGCATGGGTTATTCATGGAGTGTGCTCTACCATAACAGAGAGCCTTGGTAACTTTGAATTGAGTGGATATGTGTCTTGTTCTCCTCTTACCACACTTGTATGTGCACACATACACATGTATACACACATACATACATACATACACACATATACACATACACACACATACACATGTATACACACACATACACACACATACACACACACATACACACACATACACATGTATACACACACATACACACACATACACACATACACATGTATACACATACACACACATACACATACATACACACATATACACACATGCACACATATACACACATACCACACACATGCACACACACATACACACATATACACACACATACACACACATACACACATACATGTATATACACATACACACATGCACACACACATACACACATATACACACATACACACACACATACACACACACATACACACACACACATATACATTTGTCCTCTCAACTCTTTGTTGCCATTATACTGTTTCGATAAAAGGTGCCTATACTCATGAAGGAACTTCGGATGCAGAGTTTGTCTGTAGACTCTGAGTTACTGTCTTCTATTCTGGACCAGCTGGAGGCAAAGCTCGCTGACAGGGCCAACAGTAAAAGTTCCCCTAAGGTATGACACAGTACACATTGTGGCTCGGTATCTGGTCTGGAACTTGTGTCATTCCCAAATGTCATTACACAGGAATTAAGTGTTGTGTGTCTTAATTTTTTGGGACAGGGTTCAGCATAAAAGATGCTATCAGCATAATTGCACTGCAAAATTCTTAGAGTGAACTTGTAGGCATATAGAGTAAAATGAAAGGATAGTAAGCCAAGTTGTTGTTTTGATGCTCTTCAGCTCTTAAAGTTCCTCTATGTAAAAGATTGCAGGTAAAGAACATTTATAAGTTTTATAAAGACCGTGTTTGGTATTGTTGACTGTCATTTCGCATGTGTCCAGTAATGTTTTACGCGACATTTGTTACTCTTCACTGCACGTCCTGCCACACACTCACACTCACACACACACATATATACCAACCACTTACACACACACACACCACCACCACCACCACCACACCACCACCACCACCACACACACAGTGGTCAACTGTCTTGTTTGAAGGCCCAGTATTGAAGTTATATGAGCTGTTTGAGGACATATTTGTTAAAATGAAGGGCAGCACCACTCAGGGACCTGCTGAAGCAGGTTCTGAGCCCCAAGTGTCAATACCTGCCAGTTCCCCTGCCCTCCCCGTCATCTCCGCCATTCGACTGAGGCTTCTCCTCTTGAAGCCGGAGGAGAAACTGCACAGGTTGGAATTGGGCGGAACCCTGGAGCCGGACGACGTGAAGCTGATGTTCTGTGAGGCCATGAGGAGGCTCAGTCTTCAGAAGTGGCCCCACAAGGACTATGTGTGAGTCTGCATGCAGCTTGTGCTTGCCACTGTTTGTGTGTGTGTGTGTGCATTGCTTGTGTGCGTGTGTGTGTGTGTGTGTGTTGTGTGTGTGTATGTGTAATAGTTTATTGCAATACATGTACAAGTCTGTTGCAATGTGTTTTTGTATGTGTGTATGTGTGTAAGGTGTTTGGGTGGAGTGCCTGTATGCACTTACATAATGTGTACATCAATAATTGGACAGTCATGCTTTTGATGTGGCAGTGTTAATGACAGAAGACCTATAAAGAACTTTGATTTGGGGTCTGCTGTGCTGGAGAGGGGATGTCCTATCAGGAAGCTGTGTGGTGTGTGTGTGTGTGTGTGTTGTGTGTGTGTGTTGTGTGTGTGTTGTGTGTGTGTGTGTGTTGTGTGTGTGTGTGTGTTGTGTGTGTGTGTGTGTTGTGTGTGTGTTGTGTGTGTGTGTGTGTGTGTTGTGTGTGTGTGTGTGCGTGTGTGTGTGTGTGTGTTGTGTGTGTGTGTGTGTCTGTGTGTGTGTGTGTGTGTGTAGTCATTGCTGTTGGCTTGCATGTATAGCTGTACATTACTTACCTGTCCACACTGCATTGTAACACATGTGCTTGTCCTGTCCCTCCCAGTTGGGCTGTGCCAAGAACCATGGCTGCTGCAGGTTTTCTACCATTTGGTGAGTTTGGGGTGAACACCAGCTGTCTGTAGTGCCTGCCATGTGACCCACTATAAATTATCTTTAGGTCATGTAACCCACCCTGAGTACCCCTATAAACTCATGTGACCCACCCTGAGTACCCCTATAAACTCATGTGACCCACCCTGAGTACCCCTATAAACTCATGTTACCCACCCTGAGTACCCCTATAAACTATCTGTAGGTCATGTGGCCCACCCTGAGTACCCCTATAAACTATCTGTAGGTCATGTGACCCACCCTGAGTACCCCTATAAACTATCTGTAGATTATGTGACCCACCCTGAGTACCCCCTATAAACTATCTGTAGGTCATGTAACCCATAAACTAGGTCATGTGAGTATCCCTATCAAAGCCACTGTAACCATCTGTAAGCCATGTGACCACTATGACCCATGTGACATGTGACTCCCAACTATGATTAATTTGTCACTGTTGAACCAGATATTTTAATCATCAGTCATCACCTGATTTTTTTACCCCAATTATGTTAGCACTAAACCATGATCACCTGATACTGAATGGCCGTGCTATAGTAATTAGCTTCAAATCCTAATTAGCTTTGAGTTGCTGTGTACTCACTGTTAATTAAATGTTTTCAAATGTGGCTGAATCTGGTCATGTGACTGTCACACATGATCACCATTGTGACCATGTGGTGAACTTTCCCCCCCTCCCCCCCCCATGCAGCCAAACATCCAATCTAATGCTGCACACTCTCAAGGGGACCGTACCTCGTGCTTCTGTGCCACATCTACTTGTACGGCTGGGAGAAAACAGATGAACCATGGTGTGTGTGTGTGTGTGTGTGTGTTGTGTGTGTGTGTGTGTGTGTTGTGTGTGTGTGTGTGTGTGTGTGTGTGTGTGTGAGTGTGTGTGTGTGTGTGTGTGTGTGTGTGTGCACGTGTACATTAATAGGTTGCAATGTGCTTGTGTTATGTGTATTATGTGTGTTTATCTGTATATTTGTGTGTATCTATGTGGTGTATCTGTGTGTGAATGTGGCGTGTGTGTGAATGTTGTGTTTATGTCTAGTGAGGTGTGATTGTGTATATTTGGTGTGTGTTTTTGATATGTGTATGTTTGGTGTGCATGTTTGGTGTGTATGTTTAGTGTGTATGTTTGGTGTGTATGTTTGGTGTGTATGTTTAGTGTGTATGTTTAGTGTGTATGTTTGGTGTGTATGTTTGGTGTGTATGTTTAGTGTGTATGTTTGGTGTGCATGTTTGGTGTGTATGCTTGGTGGTTGCGGTGCTCATTGTCAAAAGCAGTAATAAGGGTTATATTTATGCACTAAATTAATTGGACAAAGGATTTGCATTGTTTAGTGGATGCAACTATTACTTAGTTGACAGCAGGTTTGAATGCAAATGGACACCTGCTGTCTTTGTCTTTCAGAACTGACATTTTCATCTCCTTTTTCATTCTCACATTGCAGTAGATTGTAGTAGGGTAGGTTTGTACTACAATGTGGGATGTTCATCATTTGCATAATACGAAGACAGTGCCCAACCCCTTTAGCATTGAAAGCAGTGCCCACCCCCCTTAGCATTGAAAGCAGTGCCCAACCCCCTTAGCATTGAAAGCAGTGTCCAACCCCATAGAATTGAAAGCACTGCCCAACGCCCTTAGCATTGAAAGCAGTGCTCAGGACGGGATAGCTTGGGGGTGTAGGTTGGGGGGGGGGGGGGGGGGAGGGAGGAAGAAAGCATTCACTGCTCAGTTGCCCTAATCCTATTGTTTGTCTCATTTCTAGGTCAGAACATGAGCGACACTCACCGCTGTGTCCTTTCGTGCACGGGGAGAGCACAGAGAACGTATCAGTGGCAGGTATGGAACACCACATAGACTGTCACTAGATATGTGTGCTGCTTATCAGTTTTGTTGTAGCAACCGCTACTGTTGGAGGTTGTGTTTGGACACTTTCAAATGTACCCTTCAAAGTAGTAGATTGTAATGATGTTGGCTGGAATACTGATTGTGATAGCTTTTTCATTATTAGTTCTTGGATGTGATTGATCAATCTGCCATGCAGAAGGCATTAATGTGTGTCCCAGCAGCGTGTAGACACCAATTCTGTACACACAGATGTGTATTTAACGTGTTAGTTTATGTTGTGTTGTGTTGTGTTGCCAGTGACTGAAGGTACCCACCCTGCTGTGGTGTGTGTGGCTGGGGAGGAGGACTGCATCACCTGCATCTCCACGACTTCCAACACTGACCTGGTGGCAGTGGGCACGAAGCAAGGCCGCATTACTGTGTGGGACGTGAACAGAGTCCTCTTCATCATGGCAAGTCTGACTCTTGAAAGTGCTGCATTTGTTTATGCTGTACTGTCCTTCATTCCTTTACTTCCTTTCTCTTTACGCTAATTGTCTGTTTACTTCCTCCCTCCATTCTATTCTCTACCTCCACATCCTAACTTCCATCCTCTCATACTTCACCTCTCCCCCTTTCCACCCCTCACTCCCAATTCCTCCCACTTTGGTACCCACTTTCTCTTTCGATTGCAGGAGTGCACGTCTTTAGATGTATCTGTGCAGCTGCTGGACGCGTGTCTGTCCAGTGCATCCAGGAGCTGTCAAGATGTGGGGGACAACCAGCCAATCAACAACAACACGATTGGTAACTGCGCACCGTTAAACAAAGACACTGCCCCGTTGGGTCAGGCACCTTCCACCCCTACCCAGAGTTTCATGATCACCTCCCTCTGTCTCCTGGGTTCCCCTTCAAGCACACTCCTGCCACCCCGAGCAGCCATCGAGGGGCAGAGTGTCCTGCTGGTTGCCGGGGTGACATTACGCCTGGAAGACAACAGCACCCTTCCTGTTCTGCTCCTTCACAGCTTCAAGCAGCAGCTCGCCGGGGCCGATCCGAAGCAAGGGGGAAGTCCCCAGTACCCTCCATCGTCATACATCTCGGTCCTGTCCTCGTCCGACCACCACCCAGCAGAGACAAACCTCCACGCACCCCATTCCGGCTCACCTTCCCAGTCTATGCTCGACCTCACATCTATGTACCTGCCCCCAACCTCGCTCTCCAGCATAGAAAATATACTTGAGGATAAGGGGGAGGAATTCGCAGTTCCTGGAGGAGGAGGAGGAGGAGGAGAAGGGGACACAAGTCTGCCCCAGTGTGCTGAGACACAGACCTTGAACATAATCCCTCTCGTCTGTTTTGCCAGTTCTTCCGACGAGTCCCCATTCGAAGTCCAAAGCATCGTCCCTCTTAGCGGTGGCCATCTGTTGGGCGTTCATGTCCGTTGTTCCAAGGGAACGGGGGAACACCCCTGTGGGGGGCTCTACGTGTACCCCATCACCGCTAGCGACGGAGGGCAGGTGGTCTTGGGAGAGACCCCCGTCAGTACTCTCAAGTTCACCAGGGAGGATGAGGCCATATCCCTGTGTGCTGCCTGCGGATTGGACGATCCATTGCAGGGGCCTCGCGACCTCATAGCGAGCGTCACGAGGGGTGGTTCGGTGGTGGTGTACGGCACGGACCTCGTGAAGGTGGTGGAGCGGGCTCCCTCCTCCCCAGACGATCCGTACACCTGCGTGTGCACGAGGACGGAGCAGCTGGTGGCGGTGCGCAGGTCCGGCCTCATGGAGGTGCTCAGGATGGTGTCTGCTCCAGAGAGCGAGGTGACACCGCTGGACGCTCCCGTAGGTAAGTCACTTTGAAGAGCTACATACTTGTCCATTACATCTTCATAGATTTTTTAATTTTTGGGTTAGGTTAGGGATAGGGTTTGTATATTTTAATTGTTGCTTTGCTTAATGTTGGAGATTGGTCTGTTTTACTTTATGTGGTGGTTTGGAAGTTTGTGTATTACTTGTGTGATCTCATTTGTACGCACATGCAAGTGTTCATCTATGTGTGTGTGTATGTGTGTATGATGTGTGTGTGTGTGTGTGTGGATATGTGTGTGTGTTGGTATGCATGTCCCTATGTCTGGGTCATTTGGGGGTGGGGGGGTTTGAGTACAGTTAAAATTGAAAAGGGAGTTTCAGAAATGTGATATGAGTGACTGTGAATTAGCTCTTTGGTTGTGACCTCCAAACTGATCAATACAATATTAGAAACAAATTCGCAACCACTAGGCCTCCGCAAGTGACCTCAAACAAACAAAAGCAATGTTGGGGGCGTTGACAACTTCATTCATCTGCACTGATCACACCTGCCCCCTATAGATGCCTCCACAGTCCTACCCACTCCTGAGCAGTTGGAAACCTTCTCACAGCTGACCCAGTGTTCCCCTCGCTCTGTGCCCTTCTACGCCTGTGCCCCTGTTGGCTGGCTGGAGATCCCTCTCCTTCAGTACATGCGCAGGTCTCTGGCCCATGTGGTGTACGAGTCACCTGGAGGGGGCCAGGAGGAGCTGCCACACACCAGGATATGGAAGTACCAGAATGGGGCCAATGAGAAAGGACTCAGGTAGTGATCCTGCATGCATGCTTAGGCATGTAGCATGTCTATGTCTACAGTGTGCGCTGCTGTGTCTTGTGTGTGTGTGTGTGTGTGTGTGTGTGTGTGTGCATGCATGTGGTGTGTGTGTGTGGTGTGTGTGTGTGTGTGTGTGGTGTGTGTGTGGTGTGTGTGTGTGGTATGTGTGTATGTGCACATGTGTATGTGTGTGTCTGTCTTGTATGTGTGTGGGTTTGTGTGTATGTGGGTGTCTGTGTATGTATTTGTATGTGTATGTGTGTGTCTGTGTGTGTATGTGTGTGTATGTGTAAGTGTGTATGGGCCATCACTGGCCATCAGTGTTTTGTCAGTGAAGCTTGAAGCTACTGTACTATGGTGTGATGTGTATTGGAATTACAATCTATTAAAAAAAATAGGATTAATACCGGTACATGCACTATGACAAGTTTCTTATAATGTGCTCTTTTTTTGTTTTGCTGCCTCCTGCATGCACTGAAGCCAGTTTCATTGTTTTGTGTCTGGGATTTACCCCTCATTTATAAGATGTAAAATACAAAAAAGAGACAAATCTCCCAGATCTGTTGCTGTAATTGGGGTGATATGTGCTTTAATAGTCTTTGTTGTCCCTTTTTCCCCTCTCTACATGTAGGTCATCCCACTTCTTTGAGCTCACTGTAGATCACATCTCCAGTCGCATTGGCTGTGTGAGCGTGCAGTTTAACTTTGCGGATCCTCAGAGCCTTTCAAGCAAGGGGAGAGTGACCCTCCTGCGACCCTCCCAACTGCACTCGCATTGGAGCGCCTCTTCTTTTTCCAGTGGTAAGACCCCACCAGGGGGGCCCCCCGACTCTGTGTGTCTCTGTGGACCGGTGGGGGTGAAGCAATTCCTCGACATCACAAACCACTCTGTACGCATCAACTTCTGCCACCCGGACCTTCTGTGTGGTCAGTTCACCACACTGTGGCTGCTCATTGAGGACCTCTTCTCCGATGACTGCTCCAGAAATGGCAGCAGGTCGTCTTTTTCTTCTACGGTTGCCGCAGCGGCCGCTCGACCCGTCAGCCCCTCATCTGCATCAAGGCGACTGGTGAATGCGATGAGGCAGCGTCAAAAGCTGGCCCAGGCAAAGGTGCCATCGTCCGTGGAGCAGGGGATATTGTTGGTTAGCCTCTACCCGCCCGCAGAAAGCAGTCCTGCGTCATCGGTGCAGTTGGGCCACTTGGTGCGGGTGCTGGAGAGCCCACATTACCTCATGCACCTTGTGCTGGTGGCGTGCTCGTACAGGGTGCAGCGGGACGAGTACGAGAAGCTACCACGCTCCTTGCAGGCCAGGGTCGATGGGATTGAGGAGAGGGACCCTCTGCTGCTGAACGAGAGCAAGCTGAGGGCACTTGACCTGCTCTGCTGGGCCGGATCTCTGCACAGTTGGAGGTGGGTGCAAACTCAGGGGAGGAGACCTTTGGCCCTGACAGCTATCTATCGGGCATGATGCCACACTAGTTCGTTGTGCTTAGTCATTACAGCTGTTGGTGCATTAGTTGTTAATGCATACTTACTGAAGTCATACCCATATACAACTTAGCATTGTCACTCTTTCTCCCTATGCTGCCTTCCTCTTCCCACCCTCTGTCTTTCTTTACAGGAGGGGATCCAAGCCTGTGCAGGATGCAGTTCTGCCTCTGGCACTGTCGTTGCTGTACAGCTGTTACATTGCAGGTGGGAGGAAGCTAGCTCACAAGTGCAGCAGGCTGATTGTGGCCCTGTGTAGGTAAGTGTAGATCAGAAGGTGTTAGTTTTTTATAGTTGTGCTGATGTATGAAATTAGTGCAAATTAGACAAGTGTATGTGGTAGTTAGGTCAAAAGAAAACTATGTGTTAACGCCTGATCTGTCTGCATGCAGAGATGCTGTATATGTAGATGTACATGTACAGTACATATAGCCTGGCCACCTAATCTGAATTGTTCGGCCTTATTATGGAGGTGGCTGCAATAGATGGTTGGCGTTAAATGCATGTAAAGTACAATTAGCTTAAATCAGGTCCGTCCACAACCGACTGCAATGGGGATGTGACTGAGATCTTCGGTTATCCTTCTTTATAGAGACACAGGAGATGGTGATGGTGTGGAGAATCCCTGTCGTGCCGAGTTCCTCCGCTCGCTGTGCGCCCTGCTGCCCTTCATCCTGCAGTGTACCTCTGCCGCCTGCGTCCATTGGCTCCTACGCATGCTGGCTTCTCTCTCCGTGGGCCAGCACGAGAGCAATGCAACCATAGCAACATGCCTGAAAAGTCTTGTGGACATGACGAGAGCCCTTAAGGAGAAGAATTCCCTCAACACACAACTGCTGCACACCTAGTGAGCGTTGTACATGAATCTTTGCTACACATTTCTTCTATTTCATGGTTTTTACCCCCCTGGGGGTTCAATGCATGCCATCTTGTCACTCGTCTGCCCAATCCTTCTCCCCCCCCCCCCCCCCCCCCCCCCCCCCCCCCCCCCCAACTTGGGGTTCATTGAACCCCTCCTCCTGTCCCATTTTTTTGTACACGTACATTTCCATCATTGTTGTAACACCGTTCCTTTCCTCCCTTAGCTTCCACCAGGATGGATATGTCTTTGAGCCAGAGCTCTTCGATGTCTACCTTTCCTACAGCCACAAGGGACCCAGCAAGTCTGCACAGAAGGTCGCCACGGCAACAGAGCAGCACACACAGGTGCCCCCCTCCTCCTCCTCCGCAGGGCCCTCTCAGACGAGCACCCCAGTCAGCAAACCCTCCCCAGTCGACAAGCCCAGCCACACCATATATGACGCTGAACTGGAGCTCCTTCTGGAACCGCTCCCCACAGAGGGGACCAAACCTGTTGGTGGCCGAAAGTCCACCTCGCTGAAAGACCCCATGGGGATATTCAAGCATGGCTCGTTCCTCCTCTACGGACAGAGGGGGCTGCTGGAGACACACCCGCTGGAGTACACCTGCCTGTCAATCAGTGGGGGGGCCATGGTGGAGGAGGGACACCTGCATTCCTTCGGGGGGCCCACCTCGGCATCCTCCTCCTTACCTACGCAACCCCAGTTCCCCGAGCCCCTCAAGGCTGTCGGTTACCACTTCCCCCCCATGGCCTCCACGAGGAAGCTAGAGACGGCTGCTCCATCGGCAACTCCCGCTGGGGCTGGCAGCGGGGATGCCAGCAATACGAGCAAGCAGGTTCCCGCACTCCTTCTCACTCCCCTCGTCCTCCCCAAGGAGCTTTTCATGTCGATTGAATCCCTCAAGTCTGGAGTGTCTTACTCGGCCGTGCTCAAGTTTGCCCAGCAGGTGGAGCTGACGGATTTCAGCATACCGTCCACCGAGTTCATGTCGTCTGTGACAGTGGACGTGTGGTTGGATGAGGATGGGGAGGAGGGGGCGGTGAGGGTCGCCCACTCCTCGGAGATCATGGACAAGTCCCTGATGCTGGGAAACCTGATGCCTCCACCCTTGTGCCAGTTTGTCAAGGTGAGGGCTGTGTGTACATTGGATGACCTCGTTCCTTTTTATTTTTTTAGTTTTCACTTAAGCACTGTACACATGGTATGTGTTGAATTGAGCTGTCTGACTCCTAGGCTGCCAATAAGGGTAGCTGCACTAAAATTGAGCTACCAATAAGGGTAGCTGCACTAAAATTGAGCTACCAATAAGGGTAGCTGCACTAAAATTGAGCTACCAATAAGGGTAGCTGCACTAAAATTGAGCTACCAATAAGGGTAGCTGCACTAAAATTGAGCTACCAATAAGGGTAGCTGCACTAAAATTGAGCTGCCAATAAGGGTAGCTGCACTAAAATTGAGCTACCAATAAGGGTAGCTGCACTAAAATTGAGCTACCAATAAGGGTAGCTGCACTAAAATTGAGCTACCAATAAGGGTAGCTGCACTAAAATTGAGCTACCAATAAGGGTAGCTGCACTAAAATTGAGCTACCAATAAGGGTAGCTGCACAAAAATTGAGCTACCAATAAGGGTAGCTGCACTAAAATTGAGCTACCAATAAGGGTAGCTGCACAAAAATTGAGCTACCAATAAGGGTAGCTGCACAAAAATTGAGCTACCAATAAGGGTAGCTGCACTAAAATTGAGCTACCAATAAGGGTAGCTGCACTAAAATTGAGCTACCAATAAGGGTAGCTTGTACTAAAATTGAGCTACCAATAAGGGTAGCTGCACTAAAATTGAGCTGCCAATAAGGGTAGCTGCACTAAAATTGAGCTACCAATAAGGGTAGCTGCACTAAAATTGAGCTACCAATAAGGGTAGCTGTACTAAAATTGAGCTACCAATAAGGGTAGCTGTACTAAAATTGAGCTACCAATAAGGGTAGCTGCACTAAAATTGAGCTACCAATAAGGGTAGCTGTACTAAAATTGAGCTGTAAGACCGTCTAATTTGGATGCTGCACCAAATTGTCTGAATTGGCAACACCATATGGGATCGTTTTCGTGAAAAGGGACCTAATGCATACATTATTAAATTTCCAGTACGCGCAATAGAAATGTAACTCCTGCGTTGAAATGTATGGCTAATCAGAGCCTTACAACTTCATGACTGATACTCTGATTCTCAGTGCGTAAGAAGCAATGTGTAGAGGACATTTCAGACTTCTGAATATTGAAATCTTGAAAAAACATGCGTTAGGTCCCTTTTCGCGGAAACGATCCCAAATATATTTTATAGTTTGTATTGTTGCTTTATTCATTATTGTTTCCAAATTATATGACACAAGCATGTGCACTAGTGTGGATGTATTTCTTGTTTCAAGTTAATCTGTTATGCATACATATGTGAGCACTTAAGTGTGGATTGTACTGTGTATGTTGTACATGTGCATGCGAAACACCAATTATACAGTATGTATGAAGTGTACAGTATGTGAAGTACCCACTGATCATGAAGTATACAGTATGTATGAAGTGTACAGTATGTGAAGTACCCACTGATCATGAAGTATACAGTATGTATGAAGTGTACAGTATGTGAAGTACTCACTGATCATGAAGTATACAGTATGTACGAAGTGTACAGTATGTGAAGTACTCACTGATCATGAAGTACATACGTTTGTTGCTGTCATTCTGCAGGTGAGCTTTGTCGGGAAGCTCGGTGCATCCAGAGAGAAGGTCCAGGTGTTCCTAGGGGCCTTTTACGGGCACCCAGCGACCCCGGGGGGTGGCAACGGGGAAGCGCTCTCCCCAGTCACCCTGAAATCCCTCGAGAGTAAGATGCTCACCGAGTACTACCATGCCAGGGAGAAGCTCGTCTCCTCCCTGGCCCAGTACACTTCAGTGGTCAACAAATCGTCTGACCCCACCCTGTTGAAGCAGCACGAGGATGCGGTCACTGCCAGCAGCCACGCTTGCTTCCGGCTGCAGGTAAGACTGTCCCGGCTGCGCAATTTTGTGCGGCAGTACCAGGCGACGACTGGCGGATGGTGGGTGGGACAGGGAAGGGTGTTTGAATTGAAGGAGGAGGTCCGGAGGGCGCTCCTGGTAGACGTATCGTCGAGCCAGCTGTGCAAGACCATTGGCTGCCTGGTGGACAGTGTATTGGTGCTGAGCCTGAGTTTGGCTTCTAGTAAACCCACCGGCAAGGAGTCGGGTGACGGTCCATCGCCAGCTGCACCCCCTGCCCCTCCTCCCTCTTACCTGTCGGAGGAGGAGTGTTCCGTCCTCTTCATGACGCTGTGCGTGCAGGGGATCCCAAAGCTCCATGCTCGCTCCTGTGCCCTGCTCGTCGCCCTGTGCGGCTCTCAGTCGTGGTGGGGTTGCTTTGTCACCGGCGCCGTGGCAACCCTCTACAGCTCGTCACAGACCACTATCTTCCACAAAGAAAGGTAATGTGTGTTGGGTGTTGGGTTCTTGCTAATTCACGGGGGCGCTTTTGCATTGGCTGGGTTTATTCATTCTGGGAGAGGGGATGGTTATTGTTCTGAGAGCAACAGCTCTTTGACAGTCTGGTCTATAAACCTGTGTGTGTGTGTGTGTGTGTGTGTGTGTGTGTGTGTGTGTGTGTGTGTGTGTGTGTGTGTGTGTGTGTGTGTGTGGATCGGGATTTTGGTCTGTGTGCATACATGTACATGCTATGTTTTCAAGAATGGCTGTTGGTATAGAATTGTAAAAGGAGACTATTCCTTGATTGCCTTTGCTCATCCTTTTCTTTCAATGTCACACAACCCAAAACAACATTCGATGTATGCATACACGTGTGCCTGCCACCCTGAAGGGCTCTCCTCCAGCTGTCAGCCTTGTGCCAGAGGACCTGTGCCAGCAGCGACGTCATGCAGTGCCTCCTGGAGCTCCTCCGCAGCAAGCTGTCCTGCCTCCTGGACAAGAGCGGAACGGGGGGAGGGTCCAGGCAGCTGGACCAGCAGCTTGTGCAGTGGCTCCTCCTTCTCCTCTCTCACTCCCTCTCCTCCCTCACCCCCTCCCAACATGGCAACCTTTTCTCCCCGTCGCTGGATTCGGCATCCCCCCCGCGCTCGTCTCAGCTGACCTCCGAATTGCAGCATCAACAGCAGGGGGCAGAGGGGGCAGCCAAGCCGGGGCCCGCCGCAGCTGCAAGCACGACGGCCCTCTCCAGGGGGGACTGGAGGAGCATACTGAGGGACCTGAGTGAGCTAAAGAGGGTAACGAGACGGAGCTCGGCAGTACCGAAGTTACTCGAGGTGATAGTGGCCGAGGGCGCGGTGCCAGAGGTAAAGGCTAGTGTGAAGGGACCAAAGGGGGGGGGGGGGGGGGGGGGGGGGGAGGGGAGTGGGGTCATTGTTCTTTTTGTAATATCCCGGGTTAGTGGTCTTTTGGGATCTATTGGTTGTTGATCTGATTGTTCATTGAGGATAACAGTGACCTGGTGTTGATGGGATACGTACTATTTGTGCATGTATCAATACTATGAGGTGTGCACAATATTGGTTTCACTTGAGGTTAGAATTGTGCAAGTTGAAGTTCGTGTGATTTAATTATGTTGTCGTTTCATTCTTCGCCATAGCCTCCACTGCAGGTATTAACATCTTCACCTGTTCAAGTGCTCCCCTTTTCAGTCAGTCCCGAGATGTGCATCTCAATGACTAAAGGTCTGGTCGAGTTCATCCTACTCCTCATTGAAAGTTCTAGCTGTCATTTTGTCCCAATCGCTTGCAAGGTACTCGCGTAATTTGCAGAGTACCACAGTAGTATTGTTGTTATCATTTTCTCATCGTTTCCAGGCCCTCACCCATGTACTGAGGTTGAGTGGTACTGTGCCACCACTGTCCTCTGTTGTCACCCAGCGGCAGTTGGACCAGCTGCTGTTCTTCCTCTGCCAGAAGTCCCAGCTGCTCATGGGCGCCCAGGACCAAGGGAGCCTCAAGTGGAGCATCTGCAGCATCGAGTGGCTTGTGGTCAGCTTGGTGTGCCAGGGCCTGGGGTACGCACAGCAGCTGCAGCAGCAACAGGCCCAGACGCTGCTGTCGACCATACGCAAGGCTTCGGGCAGCATGGAGGGCGTGCTTTTGGGTGGCGAGGATGAGAAGTCGGAGGCGAAACCTAAGAGCTATGCAAAGGCGACCAGTGCAGGGGAAGGGTCCAGTGAGTGCGCGGCGAACATCCCACAGTTTGGCAGCACCAAGTTGTTGGCATCGCTGGCCAAGGCGATGAAGAAGGCGGAAGTGCACCTGGGACCTCACAACTCAGAGTACGCTGAGCTCCTTCAGGAAGCAACGGACGACGTGCAGATGTATGTGGCTCTACTCTCGGCCGACGCTGGCAAGATGACTGACGAGGTGGGGGTGGCGGACGGAGCACTGCTTCAGGAGGGCGACCTTACACAAGAGCAGGAGGTCTCGAAGGACGAAGGCCAGACCACAGACACTTCGGACGCCGGAGTGAAATCGGATGACACGCTCTCAGAGGAGGCCCAGGTCGTACCCGAGTGGAAGCCTAAACAAAAGAAGAAGCTCTCCAGACAGCACTCAACCTCAGGAATGAAGTACGCCCCCGGTGACTACACAGAGGTGCCATCATTTGCAGCCCCGCCTGTCAACAGTGTGGTGGATTTCGAGCAGCTACCCTACGCGTCGTTCATCATCTCCGGCGCTGTGGACAGCAGGTTGGTGACCAGCCTGGAGCTGACCGCAGAGCTCGAGCTGCAGTGCACCGCCCGCAGGGTCTACGAGTCTGTACTCTGGGCCCTGGCCCTGGCCAAGCCCTTAGCAGCAGCCACTCCCAGCAGCCCTCCGCAGCGTGCCAAGCCGGCTGTAGCGTCATCCGGATGTCTGGACCCTGCGAACGGTGCCGAGGCAACGGAGATGCTGTTGAGGGCAATAGAGTGCACCCTGGAGAGGGCCAGGTCCTCGTGCTGCAAGCTGGACATCGTGCCGCTTCTGGAGCTGTGGGTGTGGTTGAACTCGCTCGACTGGCATAGCAGCGGCGCATCGGACTTCCAGAAGTCTGGCACCGTCTCGCAGAAGGAGGAAGCAGCCCGTGCTGAGAGCGCTCCGAGCCAACAGCTGAAGGGAGGAGGGATGACGTTGACTCTTGATGTGTTCTCTGGCAGCACGCTGGGATTGCTGATGGACCTTGTGCTGGGCGCAGTGAACCTGAATAGGAACATGAGGCTGTGCCACCTTGTTGTGGCCCTGTTTCATTCCGTTCTGAGGCATCTGAAGGCCCAGGCTGGAGGTTCGACTTCATTCGACTTTGTCGTCGACGTGCAGAAGTTCTCTGACTTGCTGGTCAAGCTGTGCTCTGATTGGCCAGAGTGCAGCACGGGCGAGGGACCCGTGCTCGTCAGCTTCTTCACTGACCTGTTGTTCGTGAAGGTGGTGGACTGCGGTGGTAGGAAGGAGCCACAGGGGGGGATCCTTCTGTTGCTTGACATCCTCTCTGTGATCATGGAGGACAGGTTGGTGTATAGAGAGGGTTTAGGGCTCCATTGATGCATAAACGTCATGAAAATTAGTACAATTTCTCCCCCTCCCCCACTCGCATGTCCTATGTGGCGCATATAGTACTGCTGCACTGTTGGACACTGAGCACACATATGTGTACTTTAATATGAAGTGGAGTTAAGTTTTGAATTTAATTCCATTTACGCATGATGCAAGCAAGATGCTTTAGGAAATAAAATGGGACAATTTAAAAGGAGTCTAGGTGTAATTTTAATTTCATTTTCTGTGCATGTGGTACATCAGTAAATTAGAATGTAGCTCATTGACAATCACATCATTGCACACTCCATCATACTGTCTGTACATTTTCACATCGCTTTTTCTTGCACCATCATTTCATTCCCTACATGTCGTAATCTATCCTACTGATTTATACTTTTTTTTCCCCTACAGGGAGAATGTTGCCATCCAGTCTTCTGCCCTGTTCAGACTAGTGGAGGTACTGGGAAGCCAACAGCACCTCAAATTGTTGTGGAATGCTTCGGACCAGAGCAGCCACCACCACCACCATACCTTGTCCACTCTCCGTCGCTTGTGTGCCAGCGTCATGGACCTCCTGTCCTACTCCGTGACCCTTACAGACGAGTGCAACGCCACTCTGCATGTGGCCGAGCTGGACGAGGACCGTAGGAAGTACCGTTACCTCACCGTCGCCCATGTGTCACAGGAGCTGAAGTGGGCCCAGGTCCCGTTGCAGACCGGCACCGGTTCCAAGCTCATCTCCGAATTACTTCGCCTGTTGCATCAGGCCCTCTCCTCTCCCTTACCAAACTCCGTCATCGTATGTCTGAGCGAGTTTTGTCGCAAGGAATTTCCTGCTGAGGACACTACTGCGGATGTGGACCCAGTCCAGGTTGCAGACGCGACCAAACCCCTTCTCTCCCTCGTCTACAGCAACACTGCACAGTTGACGTCGCTCCTATACCTGCTCAATTCTACAGACGGCCCACTCCAGGAGGGAGTTGCAGGCAGCAGCGTGCAGGATCTGTTCTTGAGCTTCATCGATTTCCTGCAAGACCACTGTGCCGATCCCACCTGCTTCTTCAAGCCCATTCTAGACATCCTTTGCTCCCTGCACTCGCCCCACAGCGACATCACAGTCTCAAAACCATTTGTCCGTTTTGTCGGAAAACTCATGGCCGACACGCAGAAGCCAGGCACCTCGCGGCAGCTGCTCAGATTCATCGAACAAGGCGGAGCCAAGTGCGTCTTTGACTGCTTTGTTTCCACCTGCCGGCAGTCGCAGCTGTTGCCAGGGCGACCGCTGGACCACAGCATCTCGAGCCTTGGTTCGAGGGAGACCTTCAAGCCTTTCAGGGAAGGCTCGAAGCTCATCGATATTCTCCCGTTGGCCTCCGTGAAGCTGACCCCTTGTCGGACAAACATCCGAGACCTCCAGAACTGTGCACACAGCAATTACCCTTCCCGTTCGAGCACTTTCCACCATGTTTTCAACCCAGGCGAGGAGTGGCTCAAGATGGACATATCCCTGCACTTTCCAGTCCTGCTCCACACGGTGCAGCTGTTCCAGACTCAGGGGTCGCAGTTCAGCGGGCCCTCCGTCATCCAGATCAGCTGTGCCAGCCGTCCCGGGTCCAGTCCAGTGCTGCCAGTCACGCCGCTTGTGGACACGACCCGGTTCCCGTGTATCCGGCTGGAGTTGTTGCATCCCGTGGTGGCGCAGCAGGTGGTGGTCATGATGAAGAGGCCTATGGTGTCGAACATCATATCACTGTCCCATATGCATGTGCTGGCTCTTGAGTATGGGAGCAGTGTGGGCGTGGCCACTGGGAGGAGCTCTGGGGAAGCAGTCCAAGACAGCTTGCATCCATGGTGAATCTCTGGGTGCTTTGTGTGTACTTTGATGGTGGTGGTGGTGGTGGTGGTGGTGGTGGTGGTGGTGTGTGTGTGTATGTGTGTGTGTGGGTGGGCGGGCATGTGCGTGCATGTATGTGTGTGCATTTACATGCGTGTGTGTGTGTACATGCTTTGCATGTGTATACGTGTGTGTGTGTGTGTAGGTGCTTGTGTGTGCATGCATGTACATACGTGTATGTATGTGTGTGTGCTTATAGGTGAACATTCCCTCATACTTCTGTAGATACAGTAGCATGTAAAACACTTGCACTGGGGTTGATGCTTGAGTTTTGTTTGGGCATTTCAAAATGCAGTACATTATTTTTAGCCCACATAACAGATGCGTGCATGTGACGTTGTGATAATGATGCTTGATGCGTGCACAACACTTCCCCCACTCAGTGCTGGATGGTTGAGTATTGTTTACCACTGGGTCAGACAGGATGGCGAGATCACAGAGAAAGTTCTCAGTGTGGCGGAACATCACCCAGAGCTCCTGTCCAGTTGCTTCTCTCTACTGCAGAATGTTAACTCCTTAGAGTAAGCTCGTATGTTTTGTGTTTTACGGGCTGTGCATGGCTGGGTATGATTACTTCACCTCAAGGGATTTAAAATGTGATCTCATGTGAGTAGATAGAACTACAGTAGGGTTATGGGCTTACATTGGAGAATAGAATTACCATCAAAAATGAAACCCCTATAAGACCACATGTAGTTACGTAGTGTGCATTGTATTGTACACCCTATTACATTTTATGCACAGTTGAATTCACGTCATCTGTCCCATTTCAGCTACAAAACCATCTTACGACTACAGAGGTTCATTTTGGTCATGGTGTACCGGTCTCCAGACCTTGGTATTGCAGCCATCCAGCACCTCCTTGGGTTCCCTTCTGTGGCCTCCGTCGATTCAAAGGACTCCCTCCCTCAGGCCTCCTCCCTCGTGGTCAACAGTGTGTCCACGTCGTTGCTGCACCAGCTGTTTCAGCTCAAGGATGAGCATGTGACTTCAAGGTTTGTGTGTGTGTGTGTGTGTGTGTGTGTGTGTGTGTGTATGCGTGCGTGCGTGCGTGCGTGCGTGCGTGCGTGCGTGCGTGCGTAAGGGAGGAAAATGGAGGGAAGGCCAGTCATTGCACCAGCTATTTCACCTCGAGGATGAGCATGCGACTTCAAGGTTTATGTGTGTGTGTGTGGGGGGGGGGGAGGGTGGTGGGAGGGTCAGTCGTTGCACCAGCTATTTCAGCTCAAGGACGAGCACGTGACTTGGTAGCCTGTACATGTATAGGTGCAGAGGTGTGGGTAGTTGAGGGTATGCATTGTGCACATGGATGTACACAGGCTCAGTGAGATTGAGCGTATGTGTGTATTTCGGAGAGGAAGATGTGTGCGTATGAGAAGGAGGGGGAAGTGCACGTACATGTACATTTGGACTGTACATTTATGTGCAGGTGGCTGGAACAGTATTGTGATGATGTTGTGAAGAAAAGAGAGCTTCCACAGACTAGTTGCAGTTTGGTTTGTTCAAGTGTGAATGATATACACGTCATTTTTGTGGACGATACAGTTCTTTGTTCTTTTTAGCGCACTGTGTGTTCCTCAAGCTGTTCGTTTCAGTGGCTGATGTGCATGTGTTACGGTCACGTCATAAAGATTTTGTTTCTCGTTCCATTCAGGTTACATATGTCATTGAAGTTACTGTACAGCCTTCTCTCTCCTGCACACAAAGAACTTGCCAACCAGCTGCCACCCTTCATTCGGGTCCTGGCAGGTGCAGTGTGGTTCACAAAGGACCCAACCATGCCTTTTGACACAGAACTGTTTCGGTATGTTTGACTATGCCTTATATGGGCTATATTTGCTAGCAATTGTGAATTATGTCACTCCCTCCACCTATCGTCACAACTGTCTTTAGCTCTTTTGTTGATGCAACACTCTCCCTTGACTTGAACGGCTCGCTCCGTTCTTCCCTGGAATCCCTGCTCTGTGCCATGTGCAGACACTCATCCGACCTCTTCACCCTCGTCATTGATCGTTGCCAACTGGCTGTCAAGGAAGAGAAGCCAGAGATGTGCAGCCTCCTCCATATGCTGGCCCACATGGCAAAGTCGGAGGACCGCATCAAGGACCTCCTGTCCTCTGAACTGACACGAAACCTCGTCTCATGGCTGCACATCACATTTGTGACCTTGAGGGACAAAACGCTCACCAATGGCACTGGAATCTCGGAGGAAGACGTCCGACCATTGCTTTCGAAAGCTTCGGCATACTTGGCTTTCTTCACGGACCTCTCTCGGAGCTGTGACCCTGTGCAGAAGTGGTTGGGGTCATCGGAGAATGTGGAGTTCTGGTATCCCATGACAGAGCTGTTGTCCCTGGAGCCTCCCTTCGTGTCTGCCTTCGATATCTCGTTCTGCCACGACGTGACCCTTGGCTTCTTCAGCGCCTGCTTACTCGACCAGTGGAACAAGCTTCTTTTTACCAGGCTTCTGTGCAGAATTCTGAGAGGAGCTTACTCCAGGAAGGAGACGGAGAGTGGGAGGGCACAAAAGGGACACGCCGGTGTCCCAGTGCTCACCACCTTCATCTACAAGCTGATTGTCAACCTTGTCCTCAAGGAAGAGTGCAGGACCGTTGTCATTGAGCTTGATGGTAGCGGGCTTGGTGACCAGCAGCAGCTACCTTCTCTCTCTCTCACCAAGACTACCGATGCCCAGGAGTTCCACCCCTCTTTCCCTATTGGAGAACACGCATATTGCGTCCAGCTGCAGAGTTCATGTTCGTTGCAGCAGCTGGAACGACTCTGTGCCAAGTCCGGCGACATGGCTCCGCCTTCGTCCAGTGCAAAAAAGGTGCCGTCGGAGCAATCATCACAGCCCTGGCTGGCCTGGGACCACAACCTCCGTAAATTCGACCTGCAGTGCTGGAAAAGTGGGATGGAGAGCAACTTGGCCGCATCTGAACCCAATGGCAGCATCAAGAGCAAATCGTTATCCCTGCTGTTTGCGACTCAAACAAGACTCACCTTTCTCCAACCGTTAACTCTTATCGCGCAGTTGACAAAGACGAATGGCTCAATGATGGCGGGCGGGCAGCTGCATCTGGTTGCGTTTGTTGACAGGGGCCAGCCAATGAACTGTGACATCAGCAGCGCGCAGGAGCTCTGCAACACCGTTGACCCAAACCTGTTGGACCTGTTTATCCAGTGTGGTGGGCTGGAGACATTGGCTGAATGCCTTCCTGCGCTCTATTCCCATAACTGGCCAGAACCAGTTGGCTTCAAGGAGGAAGAGAAGGGGGAGGAGGAGAGGACATCGTTGGCGACAAATCATTTCAAGCCACACGCCCTGCTCCACCTTATGCCACACATCTTGTTCCACTCGGTGTTGATGCTGGGGCTGTGCTTGAAGATTAATTGCTTCTGCAGATCCTTGAGAGATAACCTCTCCGTTTCCACGGTGCTCCTGAGGATGTTGCTGGGAGCAGAACTGACTGGTGAGTTAGTTGTGCACGCATGTGTAGTTTGGTGTGCATTGGATCCGTATGTAAAGGGGTTGGAGTGTGTGTGCCTATGTACAGTATGTGCGAATATGCACATCTGTGTGTACAGGTATGTTCAATGAATTGTGTAAATGTGCGTCCTTACATGTATATACATGTATTAATTGTGTTGTGACTCGTATATATTGTATATGTTATCCATTTCTGTAGTTAATTATACATTATGTGTTTATCCACGTGTATTTCATACTAGACCTTTAACAGTTTTCCATTTTGTTCATAAATACATGAGAATTGCATACACATGTACAGTTCACAGGTACTGTATCTGCACACAGAACGGTGCACACTTCATCTGATCTCTTCTTCCAACAGGTACTTTGGCTAAGACTGTGCAGCAGGAGTTCTCTTTCCTACCCTACCTGGTGTTCCACAAGGTCTTGGTGACCTATCCCTCCAGTACAGAGCGGGGGCACTCCTTAAGGCTCTCTGCATTTGCGGCAGGTGTGGTCCACCACACACTGTTCTGCCTCAGTGTGAGTGGTCACCACAACCCTCGCGTCGCAGAGAAGGATGTCACCACTAGGGAGTTTGCTGTTGTCTCAGCCTTGGAGACCAGGTGTGTTACTCAAGTTTGCATGTGCACACACACACACACACACACACACACACACACACACACACACACACACACACACCATATATCCTTGTACTCATATATGGGTGCCCATATAACACGCACACACACGCATGCACATACACACACACACACACACACACACACACACACACACACACACACACACACACCGGCAACCAAACAATTTAAAAATCTTACTCACTAGAAGATAACAACAGCTCTACTAATGCAAGAAGTATTGTACACACACTCTGTTTGCTTGTCAAGTAAATAACTTGTGTAATTATTACAAAACAATTTCCGTAACACACCTTGACAGCTAATTTTTAAAAAGTTATTAATAAATTCAAACCACTTAATTGATATTAAGTGGCCACACATTAACATTGATGTTAATAGACATTTACAAAACTGCAGTCTACAATTTATTCATTCGTTTCATCACCCAGTTATTAAAATTTCAGTTTTTGACTTTGGGTTTTAAACAGTGTACTTGACTTTTAAAAAGTGCATATTTACAGGGTTATTTTTTAATCACCTTTTTAAAATGTACAACACAATATATTTCACCATATTACTTTCTATGCTAGTAGGATTTTTAACAAGATACTGAAATATTATTTAACCATTCATGGCTAATTTTTATACAATTCTCTTTGAATGCGGGAGACCTCGTATGTTAGCATTCGGGAAATGGGAGCTGCTGTGGTGGGGCATGTTGCAACTTCCTATGTTGCCACACCGATTTAGTCCGTGCAGAACAGTTAACAGGAGACCTTTCATTAATGTCTTGTGTTATAAACCACGATGTAATGCCACTCCCACACAGTTGCACTGCAGCAAGGGTGACAGTCTCCACTGACAAGCACTACTGGGCCAAAGGCACAGGCTTCAGCACAGGGTCTACTGCCTCCAAGTGGAACATGGACGCGACACTAGCCAGGCAGAGGTCCGGGGAGAAATTCGTGTACGTGTGCTTTGCAATCCTGGCAGAGTACGTGGGTGTGGGAGAAGGTCACACCGCCCACTGCACTCAGGACCTGTGTGACATCTTCACCACTTCCTGCCTGCTTCCTGCCATGGCGTCTTATCTGCTCAATGATTCAGGTGGGTGGGTACACATACACATACACATGATGCTTGTATCTCATTAAAAATTAAAGGAACTGTAGCATATTTATCTGTAACTGTGTTCTTTGTAATAAGATGCTATAAACCTTATTGCAAAGTTGTTCCACAGTTAAGTGCTTTTTATTTATATATTTTTGTGATTATTCTCCATCCTGTTTGAATTCCTATTCTGTTGCTTCTTCACTGTTTAAAACAGTGCTTGACATATCAAAGCACATTCCACTTTACAACTCTCTTCTTGAGCTGCTCTTCTGCCTTGCTTCAAACGAGTCGTTGAGACACCTGCTGATGCTCCCAGTCTATTCCGATACCACAACTGTCTCCTCAGATGGGAACTGCCTCAGTTCGTTGCTAGCAAAGCTTGGCACCCTTGCAAAGACATACCAGAAGACTGCTGGGTGAGCTGGGGCTCTAGAGGTGTCTATGTATTTATGGCGTCTTGGGGTGCAAAATGGACTGTAATGTATTGCATTCGTGCACATGCTATTGTTGTGTGTGTTTTTTCACATGTCACACATGCTTTTGTGGGTGCATATTTGAATGTACTGAGTTGCACACACTAGGGTTTCCATGCATAATTTGAATGTACACTATACTGGATTTCATGAAGGCATGATGTGTGCATGTATTTAGGCACCTCTGTACGCACAAGCTGTGTCCATTTTTGGTTGCATGCCACGTGGCGCTTTGATACGTATAATAAGGAAGGCCAATCCACTTTCAGAGTGGAAACAACAACCGCCATCATCACTGAGGGCAGCTCACAGCCTACCACTTCATCTGGGGGAAGCGAACCAGATGCGTCTTTTATGCGCCTGCTTCAGACCAATACTAATGCATCGTCCACTGAACTGCCGTCAAATGAGGAGTCCAGTCTTAATGAACTGGTGTCTAAGATAATTGTGACTGATGGCAAGGTGGCGAAGGTGGTGAAAGCTATGCAGGCAGAGCAAATCTCACCTCCACAAAGACCAGGCGAAGAACAAACAGTGGAAGACTCCTTCAGCTTGTACATGAAACTGATTAAGCCACTTCAATTCAGTAAGTTCCATAAAAGCGATTTTATGAGACAGACAACCTGGTTTGTAGTTAGATGTACACTGTATAACCATTAAAGTTTAGAGTTAAGTTTAGTTGGTATGTTCACAAATAAGTAGCGTAACAGCCTTTAAAGCAAAAGGTACAGTAGTGTTATCGAAAAATCAAGCTATGCATTTTATGTACATGTAGATCGCAAGTACACAACATTTTAACGAGCAAACATTTTATGGGCTTATTTTAATGCCGCATTTATTGTTGTTCATTCATGGATATCTTCATGTTTTAGCAAATGTATTTTTAAATGCATTTCTGTTCTCTGTCTGATCATGCTTGCCGAGTTCCATGTACTAAGAATGTCTTCTAAACATCAGGATCATACCAGATGACAGAAGAAGATGACAGTGGGCGGATCAGATTCAAGGTCCCTTTCTTCTTTGACTCTCGAGTGCAGTCATCTCTATCGTCCTCGTCTTCATCCAGTGCTGCAGCCACGAGGGCCCGCAGACTGGCACAGGAAGTAGCTACCCTTTCCACGTCACTCCCTCTGTCGCCCAGTTCCAGCGTGTTCGTGTGCTGTGATGAAGAGAGGCTTGACGTGATGAAGGTGACGAGAGGCTGGGGAGTAGGACTTGGTTTAAGTGTTTGAATACGGTTTGCAGTGTGGTGCCACCGTTGGGATCAGGGTCAAAATTCACGCATTTCTTGTTCCCATCAGGTTCTTATCACAGGTCCATCTGAGACACCCTATGCTAACGGGTGCTTTGAATTTGATGTCTACTTCCCGCCCGAGTACCCTCGAGTCCCCATGATGGTGAACCTTATGACCACAGGCCAGGGAAGAGTGCGCTTCAACCCAAACCTCTACAACGATGGCAAGGTTAGATCGTGGGCAACTAGCATAAGGTGTGCATGTATATGGTATAGTAGGCCACATAACCCCAACAAAGTGTACAATGATTGCAACTCAATTCTTATCGTTGTCACAAAGACCACAAATAATACCTGGTTAGGTTTGCTGGAATCGTAGTATAATTTATAGTTTCCTGTGCACTGGAGTAGGCCTATGAGCTTTCATGCCCTTGATAATTGCATGATCCAATACCAGTAATATGTTAGCAAAGAAGAGAAGCTAATTACTTGTATGTACACATACAGTTTCTTGTGCGTGGGTGATTGGCTTCATAATCACATGTACTTATGCAGTAGAGATAGACTAGTTAGCATTAGATGTTGAAGATAAGTACTCATGACAGCATTAATATTGTATTCAGACAACATTAGATTTTGAAGATAAGTACTCATGACAGCATTAGACAAGTTTGATATTGTATTCAGACAACATTAGATGTTGAAGATAAGTACTCATGACAGCATTAGACAAGTTTGATATTGTATTCAGACAACATTAGATGTTGAAGATAAGTACTCATGACAGCATTAGACAAGTATGATATTGTATTCAGACAACATTAGATGTTGAAGATAAGTACTCATGACAGCATTAGACAAGTTTGATATTGTATTCAGACAACATTAGATGTTGAAGATAAGTACTCATGACAGCATTAGACAAGTATGATATTGTATTCAGACAACATTAGATGTTGAAGATAAGTACTCATGACAGCATTAGACAAGTTTGATATTGTATTCAGACAACATTAGATGTTGAAGATAAGTACTCATGACAGCATTAGACAAGTTTGATATTGTATTCAGACAACATTAGATGTTGAAGATAAGTACTCATGACAGCATTAGACAAGTTTGATATTGTATTCAGACAACATTAGATGTTGAAGATAAGTACTCATGACAGCATTAGACAAGTTTGATATTGTATTCAGACAACATTAGATGTTGAAGATAAGTACTCGTGACAGCATTAGACAAGTTTGATATTGTATTCAGACAACATTAGATGTTGAAGATAAGTTCTCATGACAGCATTAGACAAGTTTGATTGGACATCAAATTTCAGGTTTGTTTGAGTGTCCTGAACACTTGGCATGGGAGTCCTGAAGAGAAGTGGAATGCACAGACATCAAGCTTTTTGCAGGTCAGTCCATCTTTTTGTGCACTAACAGCAAGTGTATGTGTTGCCAGCATCGATTGCTGCATAGTGATATGTAGAGTTCAAGCCATAGACACACATTGTCTAGTGCATAGATTGATGATGTGACTACATTTACTTTCAGATATAATTATTAAATGCTGTAATAAAAGAAAATATGTGTATAAACCAAAGCTCTCCCATGCCATGTGCCACACAGGTTCTGGTGTCCATCCAGTCACTGATCTTGGTTCCTGAGCCTTTCTTTAACGAACCAGGCTATGAGCAGTACAGAGGTACTGGCTATGGAAACCTGAAGTCGCTGGCCTACAGTGCCAACATATGCACAGCCACAGTGCAGTGGGCCATGATAAACCAGCTCCGAAACCCGTCCCCCTGCTTCAAGGAGGTGAGTGCTTCCTTTTCCTCCCTGAGCATTTTTGAAGTAACAGTACAGTCACATGTACCAGAACACAGATACATTCACATGTATCAGGACACAGATACAGTCAGTGCAACTGCAGTTTCAGTATCACTAGTGTTTGCCTTTTCTTTGGACCTTGTTTTACATACATTGTTATCCTGCATAGTCAGTTGATGTGCAATCGCTTATCCCACTGGCCCAGCACTTCACATAATGCATTACTACTTTGCCACATTTCATACAAGTATCATGTAAAGGGGGTAATGCTAGCCAAAGTACTTGGGTTCATATGTAATGGGACATATGTTGTTTATGACTAAATAAGTAAATATGAGAATATGTGTATGCCGGTAATCTACTTGGTAGATGTATTCAGTGGTATATTTGTGGCCCATTTTATGCCTGCAGGTGATCTTGCAGCACTTCTACCTGAGGCAGCCAGAGGTATTGGAACAGTGTGAACAGTGGAAGAGTGCAATAATGAAAGGTATTCAGATGCAGACCTCGGGATTTGAACTCAAGGAACACCTACAGAACCTCACATCCTGTGTGGACACACTTAGAACTGAACTGAGTAAGCTGTGTCCTTCTGACAATGAGACATACTTGATTGAGCCAGTTGCTCCACCTGGAGCACATCCCTCGAATTAACCAATTCAAATTAACATACTGTTGCACTTATATTTGTAATTTTGATTTTGCGAATAAAGTTTTATTTTAAAACAACTCTATTGCAATGTTAAAAAAGCACAAACACCACTTTGAGTTATGGTTTTGACTGCAACTAGCATTATCAACGATCTAACTCCTGCTGTAAACAGTTCTAAGGATTCATTATTTACCCATTAAAATGAACCTTTTCGACCCATGAGGTTTCCTATGTATATAAGCACTACACTTTGTAATTAACCGCTTGTGATCGATTTGACAGAACCACCCTTTTTCTTTCAACTAACACATTGCATACAGGTGGAAAAGTATATTATAACTGATTCACACATTTCAGTTGGATGTGGCCATTTCATTAGATAAATACATTCATTGAGTGGCAAATGTATCAGCTTCATGAGGTTATATAATTTTGATCAAAGATGGTACAATTCAACACATTCAAAATAGCCAGTCACTTAGATTTCAGACAGACCATTGCTGTCTTAAGACTTCATGCGGAGTGTAGCTATGTGTACACCGGGCTGAATGAAGAGCTGTACATGATAGCCTATGACATGTGTCCTTCCTACATCCATGCATAAGTATGAATATATGCATTTTCGTAGTACACTAGCTGTGATATTATGTTCGCAAATGAAGGCAACTGTTAATATAATTTCCTAATAGGATTATTAATCTCTATAGTGGTTGAATCATTCTGGGTGTGGGGCAAACTAGCCTCTACAAACCTTGCCTCTCGCCTCTTAATTCAGGCCAACTCCACCAAATCTACAATTCTCAGTGACATATACAGCCGGCTCAACTTGTGCCTTATTTGGTCAAATGTGAGGGTATTTCTTGCATGGGCTGGATCTGGTGCCGACTTCAGTTTAGCTAGCTAACTCATTTCATAATTTATAATGTGTGTGTCTATGTGTTTATACTATACATAGTAAAATCAAACTTGAAAACACTACGAAAAATATCTAATGAATTTATGGGTATGTAGTGCAGAAGGTAAATACGAACTGTGTTATTAAACTTAATAGATATAAGAACTTTTAATTTATTGGAGAATTTATCAACTACACATTTAACCTGAATTAAAATTTGAAACAATGTTAATTTTGATTTACATTTTATTAAAACACCAAATCAAATTGAAAACACTAAAAATCACAACTCTTTTAATTGGACTTTGACATATCATAATGTTAATATCAAATCAAATGGTGGTTTGTACTTGATTTCATAGTGGATTTATTTATTAAGATTAGTTATCTAATAAATATTCATCTTGAAGTGAATGATGAATTTAATAACTTACTATTGAAACTAATCCTGTTCACTGCATATTCATATCTTGCGCTACCTATGCATAATTAATTAGCTCTAACAATAACTTTGATACTACGTATTTGAATATGTTGATTTTGATACAATTTCTAACCGGTCGGTTGCTCACTGCTAATATATACATAGCACCTTTCCCCACTAATGACCCGATGATCTCATTGAGATTACCAAAACCAGAAGAACAAAGAGAGGCAATGTAGACAGCTGAAGAGTGGTGAGAAACAGAGCGGAGTCCCATACTATCATGACTTAAGTTGAGTTGAGCCTGTTGCCGTGCCAAATCATATACTGGTACAGAGGCTAGACTAGGAGGTGTTGCTCTAGCCAAATGGACCAACTTACAATAACATCCACACATCCGCAAGAGGATCAGGGCAACCTGAGGATCAAAGCAAGCCACTTCTACCAGCCTCAACAACAACTTCATGGCCTCACTACGCTTGGAGGCAATATAGAAAAGGTAGTCCCTAATTGGGGCACCAAGGATGACAAGGTGCGGCATGTGGGAGACCTTCATACCTGATGGAACATGCTGATGTCATTTTAGCTGAAAGCTCGCATTTGGACAAGTTAATGTGGGGGTCCAAGTATGTCTATTAAAGATAGAGCATGGAGGATAGCTGACCTTACAACTCAATGGCACATACTCCACTAATCCTGTTCACTGCATATTCATATATTGCGCTACTTATGCATAATTAATTAGCTCTAACCTTACATGACTTTGATACTATATGTGGAGGGCTTTGAATATGTTGATTCATGCGGGTTTTGATACAATTACTAACCGGTTACAATAATACATACAAAACTGAGTTATATAATTTTAAAACCATTGTCTTCATTTACGAACAGCTAATAGTTGCTGCATGATTGTTCACCTTATAACGCCTATTGCGAATTTCATGAAAGAACCCGGCTGTCTATTTTTATGCATAGCTATGTATGTCATGTGCCTGTTAGGGTGCTACTTGCATCACCCATAAGAGCTATTAATACATCGATAGTACCTTCGTATCAAAACTGAACACGTTCATCGTTGTAGTCATCATAGATAGTTCACTGTCTATACCTTACAGTAGGTACTTTAATAAATTTTTGAAAATTAATATAACTTGAACTTTTATGCACAGCCTAACAGAGCAAATTGAATGCATCAAAAATATGCTTTTGCCACGGAAAACTGGATTATTATTTCGAAAGTTATAACGTTTCAAACATTGCGTCGCCGGTGACTAACAATGTACGCAATTTGAATGGACCGCGCTATAAAAAACTGCATGTGACCGCTTGACTTCTCCATGCAGCTACTGTAAAAGTATTCAAATTAGTGATGCCATAATTGCATAAAATACAACATAGATACTCTTTATAAGGTTCACAGGGTCAAATGCACATTACATCCAAATTTAGGTCTCCCATTATATAATCTACCAATAGCCCGTATAGTGATATTGTAATGTTCTCCCCTTCTTCTTCGTATTCATCATTCTTCCAATATGTAATAATTACTTTAGGAACTTGAGACTTCTTTGATTGCTTTACACATATTATATGTCCATTGTATAGCACACCACGTACCATAGCTGTTCAAAATACAGATCATTAATAACAGACACATTGGATAAAACGCTTAATATTACATTCCTTTTACATTCTGAGATATCTGGAAACTCATTTGATAAATCCACTTCCTTTTCTGCCACACATTGCAACTTCTTTTCTTAAACTGTTCTCCTTCTTTTGAATCTTATCTTTAAGTCGCTGATCTTGTAATATAGAAATGTTGTGTTCATGTTGTTTACTAACTAACTTTACTCTCTGAGCTTGTCTGATGCAAAATTATATTTCCTTGCTCGTTCAGAGAGTGTGCACACAACCATTGCATTGTTCCATTAATTTTACATTCTACTTTTCCATCAAGGAAGCCTACTTTAATATTAGATGCTTTTCTATAAAGGTAGTCAGCCAGGCCAAGGGTGTGTTCAGCAAACATATTGTGTACTGGTGCTGATGTGAACAATGGATGGTGATAGATGAGCTAAAGTACCTTCATGTACTGTTGGAATACTTATATGTATTTCATTAATATGTTCTCCGTTGATGGTTGTGGAGTCCCAAGAAAGTGTTATATCTTTACCATTATACATTATTTCACCAACTTGTAAATCACTTAATACTCCCAAGTTCATTTGCTAAATAATTTACCGTACAAGGTTCAGGGAGAGCAGTAATTTTCAAACCTGCCATTTGATCCAAAACTACTTCAATAACTGGGCATATGCTGGTTATGGGTATATGATGTTCCAGGCAGTAATAACGGCTTTGCAGCACAATGTACTATAGGACTTACCATCAGATTTAGAGTCTATGTATTTTATCTCTGTCGCCATTAATACATCAGAATTGTACATTGATTGAAGTATATCATTATCTGCTTTGATATTGCGCACTTGATTTCTTAATGCATTGTTCTCTCTTTTCAATTTTTGTACCAAATGTCTATGAGATATTTTAAACTTCCTGAATTTAGACCTTATAACAGCCAGCAATCTTCTCATACTTTTTACTTCTGATTGACTACTTCCATATTTCAATACTTGATTTTCCTTTTGTAACTTCTTAATAAGTGTATATTTTGCATTTATCTCCCTTCTTGCAGCTGTTAATTTAGAACGAATCACAGTTTCAATAGTTTTCTTCCTACTTAAAGCTTGCTTAAGTCGTTTATTATTAGTGCTATCTTTTTTTAAAAGCTTTGTCTTAAGAGCAATATTAGAAGCAAATATTCTTCTAAGAGCTATCCTTCTGTTAGCACATTTATGGCAATCAGAGTAAGATACTGGACACGAAGTATGTCCTTTCACCACTAGTACAATGTGGCAATGACAATACATGTGAAGTACTGGATGAATTCAAAGGCACTGTAAAATTCTGGTTCAAATATGATATTAACTTATCCCAAGTCCTATTAAGATGTTTCTTCATATCCTTCACTGTTGTTAATAAACATGTAATGGACTTGGATAATGCCTTCAAGTTTGTATCACCTGTCAGTACCAGCTTTGAAACCAACCTCACTGTTTCCTGCATTTTGAGATTGGCCAGGTCTGTATTAATGTATAGCACCAACCCACTCAACTAGCAGTTTGTAATGGTCATCAATGTCATTTTTGAACATTTGAAGCTGATTCCTAAGATCGTCAGCAGTAGTAATTAGCTATGAATTTTAAACGTGGCGACTGGCGAGGTAATTACGTTTGTGGTTAACTATAAATTGTTTAAT
This sequence comes from Ephydatia muelleri, assembly GCA_013339895.1. Classification (NCBI taxonomy): domain Eukaryota; kingdom Metazoa; phylum Porifera; class Demospongiae; order Spongillida; family Spongillidae; genus Ephydatia; species Ephydatia muelleri. Next base: position 4,948,783 of record JABACO010000019.1, on the reverse strand, counting down.
AATATCATAATGTTTTGTGGTTAGCCATGAATTTTTAATAAATTGTTTAATACATCAATTTATCCGACCTGGCAGGCCGGGCTTTCAGGCCGGCCGGTCACAGGCCGGACCCCGGCCTGACTTTCGGTAACCCTGCTAAGTACCTTCCAAACAACTTTACAAAACGCGTATCTTCTCGTGCACTCGTAGAGCAATCCAAAATACGGTCACAATTTTCGACGGAATTTATAGATCACCAGTTTCCGCCTACGCATACGCTTAAAGTACCTACTTACAGTAGAAAAGTTCGTACTTGCACACGCGCGCATGCGCAGTTCTATGATGACGCACTGAGTTCACATTTGAGAGCGAGATGGACAGAATGAAAGTGTTTTATTTGGACAACGAAGCTGATTGAGAAGAGGGAGAAATTGTTGATTAAGTACCAGGAACTTGAGGACGCTCAGCAATGTACTCGCATCCAATGCAGTCGTGCTGATGCCTCGCCCATGATCTGATAAACATGCCTGTATCTTACACGATGGATCCAGAGTGATAGATCAATGGTCGGGTGGAAAACAGCGATAATAGTAAAAATAAAGTGTAGTTTATGTACATGCATGCACTTCTCAGGATACATCATCAAAGTTTAAAGGGTGTTGCATGGTGGCATCTATTTCTTTTACGCATTTTCCTGCCATTCACGAACTGTGGTCCACTCCCCGTAGATCACCTGGCCACTTCCGAGGGTTTCCACCTTGCGCTGCTCCTCTCGCATAAATCTGGTCACAGTGTTTCCCACGTGAACTCGCTCCGTCCAATGTTGTGTTTTCTTCTGCCCAAGCATTTTCCCCATTCCACCTTTCCATACTCGCCTAGATCTCGTTTCGTCTCGAAAGATCGGTACCGAAGTACGATTGTACTCTATGGAGCGTTTCTCAATATCTGTTTTAATGACTTTCTGGTCGTAAGCCCGCTTTTCCTCGGCCTCTTTCCTCTTCTCTTCCGCCTCACGCGCGAGGCGTCGCTGTTCATATTCTGCTGCTGTCGCACCTGTGGTGTCTACAGGGTTACTAGCCCGAGCCCAGCGCAAGAGTTCCAACAGGGTAGCATCCCTCTGCGCGACGCGTCTTTCGATTTCAGACTGAGGGAGTCCGAACGTAGTAGCCAATTGTTCTGGTCTACAGTCCAGTTGCCATGAAGGAATATAAGGTATTCCGAAGCCAGTACGTCTCGAGATCAACGCGGCGATATGGGCCGCATTCTTTTTAGATTCCTCGAGAGAGACACCGCCATATGCCTTCGTGAACACGATGCCCATGTTGTTCAAACAGTTAGGACCAAAGGAGTCCACCAGTAGCTTGACTGCATCTTGCATTCCGGAATCGAACCGACTCGCTTGTTCGTTGACGACCAAGCAGAAAGCATTAACAGAAGCAAGCTTTCGGACGTGTCGAACGATTCTAGCGATGTTTTCTTCATCCTTTGCGACCCCGTCTGTGTCCATCAAGCCAGGCGTGTCCATCACCGTGGTGCCTGGCATAGGACCAGAGTTTGGATCACTGGAACATGAAACCGGGTCGTGTGTGTGGGAGGCGGGACCCGAGGACTCGCGGAACATTGTTGTTGCAGTTCCAAGTGGGACGCCTAGTTGCAAAGCTACACAGCGGCATAGAGTTGACTTTCCGTCACCCGTCCGTCCAAGAACGACAAGATTAGAAAGCGCCGCGGACATACCGAATAAGAAAAACCGCACTTCCAAACGACTCCTACTAGCTCCTACTACCCCACTGAACGTTGCTTCATCGTTATATACCGATGTATGTTCTCGATGAGATCATCGTACGTCACCGTGGAAAGGTGCTATTTATATATTAGAAGTGGGCGCAAGCAAAACCAGGGAATCTCTGATAATATTCATTGGGATATTATTGACTACATGTATAATAATCATTTCATGGGATTGATAATCAATAATGTCCCCAAAATGTATCATTGGTCTTGAATATCATCAGAGATATTAACTTATTGCTGTAATTGTACATGTAATGCATTATTTTACAAACATGAAATAAAGATAAAACAAAACTGAAACTAGAACCCAGATCATTCTGGGTCAACCTCCCGATCTAGAACAAGACCGACCTAGCTGGAATGGCTCTTGCATTGACTAGATCAGGATAAAACTCAGCCTGGCCAAATAAATCACGAAGTACTTTAGACTTTGGAGAGTTGGTTATGATGGCTTCACGCCTTGCCAAAAAAGAGAAAGCATTACATGCTTCGACTCCCCAAACACCATAAGATTCAGCAGCAAGGGGGACACACATCCAGCCAAGTTCAGTGCATTTAGCATCATTTTTCTCCCTGCTTCCTCATTTCTGCTGCCCTGGCAGCCACACTAGCAGTAACTCCTGCTTCAGGTACAATACTGGAATTTAGCGGGGAAATTACCGTGACGTCAAATCATGCTGAGCCTTTAACACTCCAGGTAGTCACTAGGATATCAGCTGGATGAGTTCGGAGTCCATCCGAGCCCAAGCCGCTTCCGGCATCCAAGGAGGCAGATAAGGAGGCGCACTGCATATTACTGTAATAAAATTCCATTTGACAACTCTGTTCTCATCTGACTGGCTGTGCATAACAGAGAATTAACCCTCCCTTGAAACATAACTACACTCTATGTATAGGTAGGGGAAGGCCGGGCAACGCGGACAAGCTAAGGTTAGCCCATTGTACTATTTTTACTTTATTTATGCTCCACCTTATGCCACACATCTTGTTCCACTCGGTGTTGATGCTGGGGCTGTGCTTGAAGATTAATTGCTTCTGCAGAGCCTTGAGAGATAACCTCTCCGTTTCCACGGTGCTCCTGAGGATGTTGCTGGGAGCAGAACTGACTGGTGAGTTTGTTGTGCACGCATGTGTAGTTTGGTGTGCATTGGATCCGTATGTAAAGGGGTTGGAGTGTGTGTGCCTATGTACAGTATGTGTGAATATGCACATCTGTGTGTACAGGTATGTTCAATGAATTGTGTAAACGTGCGTCCTTACATGTATATACATGTAGTAATTGTGTTGTGACTCGTATATATTGTATGTTATCCATTTCTGTAGTTATTTATACATTATGTGTTTATCCACGTGTATTTCATACTAGAACTTTAACAATTTTCTCATAAATACATGAGAATTGCATACACATGTACAGTTCACAGGTACATCTGCACACAGAACGGTGCACAATTCATCTTCAGATCTCTTCTTCCAACAGATACTTTGGCTAAGACTGTGCAGCAGGAGTTCTCTTTCCTGGTGTTCCACGGTCTTGGTGACCTATCCCTCCAGTACAGAGCAGGGGCACTCCTTGAGGCTCTCTGCATTTGCGGCAGGTAGGGAGTTTGCTGTTGTCTCTGCCTTGGAGACCAGGTGTGTTACTCAAGTTTGCATGTGCACAAACACACACACACACACACACACACACACACACACACACACACACACACACACACACACTCACACACACTCACACACACACACACACACACACGCACACACCATATATCCTCGTACTCATATATGGGTGCCCATATAACACACACACACACACACACACATACACACCAGCAACCAAAATCTTACTCACTAGAAGATAACAACAGCTCTACTAATGCAAGAAGAAATATTGTGCACACACTCTGTTTGCTTGTCAAGTAAATAACTTGTGTAATTATTACAAAACAATTTCCTTAACACACCTTGACAGCTAATTTTTAAAAAGTTATTCATAAATTCAAACCACTTAATTGATATTAAGTGGCCACACATTAACATTGATGTTAATAGACATTTACAAAACTGCAGTCTACAATTTATTCATTCGTTTCATCACCCAGTTATTAAAATTTCAGTTTTTTGACTTTGGGTTTTAAACAGTGTACTTGACTTTTAAAAAGTGCATATTTACAGGGTTATTTTTTAATCACCTTTTTAAAATGTACAACACAATATATTACTTTCTATGCTGGTAGGATTCTTAACAAGATACCGAAATATTAGTTAACCATTCATGGCTAATTTGTATACAATTCTCTTTGAATGCGGGAGACCTCGTACGTTAGCATTCGGGAAATGGGAGCTGCTGTGGTGGGGCATGTTGCAACTTCCTATGTTGCCACACCGATTTAGTCCATGCAGAACAGTTAACAGGAGACCTTTCGTTAATGTCTTGTGTTATAAACCACGATGTAATGCCACTCCCACACAGTTGCACTGCAGCAAGGGTGACAGTCTCCACTGACAAGCACTACTGGGCCAAAGGCACAGGCTTCAGCATAGGGTCCACTGCCTCCAAGTGGAACATGGATACGACACTAGCCAGGCAGAGGTCGGGGGAGAAATTCGTGTACGTGTGCTTTGCAATCATGGCGGAGTACGTGGGTGTGGGAGAAGGTCACGCCGCCCACTGCACTCAGGACCTGCGTGACATCTTCACTACTTCCTGCCTGCTTCCTGCCATGGCGTCTTATCTGCTCAATGATTCAGGTGGGTGGGTACACATACACATGATGCTTGCATCTCATTAAAAATTAAAGAAACTGTAGCATATTTATCTGTAACTGTGTTCTTTATAAACAGATGCTATAAACCTTATTGCAAAGTTGTTCCACAGTTGAGTGCTTTTTTTTATGGATTGTGGGAATTTATATAATTTTGTGTGTGAAATATTATTCTCCGTTCTGTTTGAATTCCTATTCTGTTGCTTCTTCTTAATTTCACTGTTTAAAACAGTGCTTGACATATCAAAGCACATTCCACTTTACAACTCTCTTCTTGAGCTGCTCTTCTGCCTTGCTTCAAACGAGTCGTTGAGACACCTGCTGATGCTCCCAGTCTATTCCGATACCACAGCTGTCTCCTCAGATGGGAACTGCCTCAGTTCGTTGCTTGCAAAGCTTGGCACCATTGCAAAGACATACCAGAAGACTGCTGGGTGAGCTGGGGCTCTAGAGGTGTCTATGTATTTATGTCGTCTCGGGGTGCAAAATGGACTGTAATGTATTGCATTCGTGCACATGCTACTGTTGTGTGTGTTTTTTCACATGTCACACATGCTTTTGTGGGTGCATATTTGAATGTACTGAGTTGCACACACTAGGGTTTCCATGCATAATTTGAGTGTACACAATTTCATGAAGGCGTGATGTGTGCACATGTGTACATGTATTTAGGCACTTCTGTACGCACAAGCATCTCCATTTTTGGTTGCATGCCACGCTTTGATGCGTATAATAAGGAAGGCCAATCCACTTTCAGAGTGGAAACAACAACCGCCATCATCACTGAGGGCAGCTCACAGCCTACCACTTCATCTGGGGGAAGCGAATCAGATGCGTCTTTTATGCGCCTGCTTCAGAACTAATGCATCGTCCACTGAACTGCCGTCAAATGAGGAGTCCAGTCTTAATGAACTGGTGTCTAAGATAATTGTGACTGATGACAAGGTGGCGAAGGTGGTGAAAGCTATGCAGGCAGAGCAAATCTCACCTCCACAAAGACCTTCAGCTTTGTAAGGGTCTGGGTACCCTCACCTCATTAATTATTACACGTCATTGTACGTGACGTAACTGAAGTAATACATAGCACGTTTCCCCACTGTGACGTCGATGATTTCCATTGAGAACAGACATGTATACCTCGGTATATAAAATCACTACTACTATGAAGCAACGTTCAGTGGGGTAGTAGGATTGTTTGGCAGTGCGGTTTTCTTATTAGGTGTACTGTATATCCAATCGTAGCATATTGATGGCGCTTTCTAATCTTGTCGTTCTTGGACGGACGGGTGACGGAAAGTCAACTCTATGCCGCTGTGTAGCTTTGCAACTAGGCGTCCCACTTGGAACTGCAACAACAATGTTCCGCGAGTCCTCAGGTCCCGCCTCCCACACACACGACCCGGTTTCATGTTCCAATGATCCAAACTCTGGTCCTATGCCAGGTACTACGGTGATGGACACGCCTGGCTTGATGGACACAGACGGGGTTGCGAAGGATGAAGAAAACATCGTTAAATCGTTCGACACGTCCGAAAGCTTGCTTCTGTTAATGCTTTCTGCTTGGTCGTCAACGAACAAGCGAGTCGGTTCGATTCCGGAATGCAAGATGCAGTCAAGCTACTGGTGGACTCCTTTGGTCCTAACTGTTTGAACAACATGGGCATCGTGTTCACGAAAGCATATGGCGGTCTCTCTCTCGAGGAATCTAAAAAGAATGCGGCCCATATCGCCGCGTTGATCTCGAGACGTACTGGCTTCGGAATACCTTATATTCCTTCATGGCAACTGGACTGTAGACCAGAACAATTGGCTACTACGTTCGGACTACCTCAGTCTGAAATCGAAAGACGCGTCGCGCAGAGGGATGCTACCCTGTTGGAACTCTTGCGCTGGGCCCGGGCTAGTAACCCTGTAGACACCACTGGTGCGACAGCAGCAGAATATGAACAGCGACGCCTCGCCCGTGAGGCAGAAGAGAAGAGGAAAGAGGCCGAGGAAAAGCGGGCGTACGACCAGAAAGTCATTAACACAGATATTGAGAAACGCTCCGTAGAGTACAATCGTACTTCGGTACCGATCTTTCGAGACGAAACGAGATGTAGAAAAGTGTGGAACGGTCCTTTGGGGCCTCCGTTAGGGTTGAAGAAAAAAAAGCATTTTACGGAGCGAGTTCACGTGGGAAACGCTGTGACCAGATTTATGCGAGAGGAGCAGCGCAAGGTGGAAACCCTCGGAAGTGGCCAGGTGATCTACGGGGAGTGGACCACAGTTCGTGAATGGCAGGAAAATGCGTAAAAGAACACGACTTCTGATTACATCCCGGGAATGCATTGATGTGTGTGTGAGGGTGTGTGGGGTGGGTGGGGGTGGGGGGGTGGGAGGGGAGTTCGTTTCGTTGCCTGATAACTGTACAATGAATTCGATTTCGAACCAGAGTTGGCACTATATTTACTTACGAAATGCGTTTCTGTGCATGCATCAGTGGTAAAATTCAATGACCTTCAGCAGGTCAACAATTGCGCAAGGTTCAGTAGAAGAATCCCTTATCAGTTGCGTGGCGTTGATCTGCATCGTTGAGGAGGGATTCGCTTGCGGTATTACTGTACATGTGTAGCTTAATTTGAAATCTATAGCAGTTCACTATAATATACAAAATGATGATAGATAGTAACAGCACAGCCAAGCCGTAAAAATAGTCATTGTACTCGATTATCTCAAAAGTGCAATATTGCAGTGGCAAAGCAAGCATACTTGCCTTATATTGTATAATTATAATTATGCACAGAAATAGAATTTCAATATTATTAAATGCTGAAGGTGATGTCAGCACTGGCAAAGCCCAAGAATGACAGGGAGGCAATGACGGCAGCAGCCGCAAATAAATATCCACGCCAAAGAAAACAAAACAAAAAAAAAATAAAAATCTTTGCTTGCTTGGTTCTCGCACTAAGTGGGGAAGCGGAGTTGATGGTGCTGGCTGCCGGCAATTTGATTAACACTTTTTTATTTCATCAATTCATTGTTTGTGTTTCTTGATATTTTTTTTGGCGTGGATATTTATTATGCGGCTGCTGCCTTCATTGCCCCCTGTCATTTTTGGGCTTACCAGTGCTGACATCACCTTCAGCTTGCAACATGCAGTAATGATATAGGTCTCCCTTCCCAACGCCGTTACCTAGAGAGTCTGCTCTGGCCTCTCCCATCCCCCAGACGGTCTTGTCAGGACCAATTATTTCATACTTTGTTGGAGTCTTCTTCTCCTACCAATAGAGCACGCATCCTGTCAGCCAGGGTCGACATTAACGCTTGCCCGATTGCCCGACGCAAGTAAATATAACTCCGTCGGGCAGGTTGACCCAATCTTCGAGTTGCCCGTACAATACACTTGACTGGCCCGCTATTATTATGTAATCCTATTTTGAAACAAATAAGTAGACCATAGTTGGTTTAAGTGGGTGGCGCGGTTTAAGTGGAAGCCACAAAGAAGCCATTTGTAGTATGCTATCCAGACTATACGAAAAGGATCTTCTTTTATAACATAAAATTTAAATTGATGTATCTTCCGAAATATTAAGGCTATCGGGTTCCTATTTTTAACACAACATACCACACCATTACTATATGCAAAAATCCATTTTGGTGTCTTACACATGCGACGTTACAAGGTCCGATACCCCGTAGGGTTCAAAACGGCCACATCTTCAGGTAGGAGTGTCCAAATTGGTTCAAAATAGGTACCTATGTAGAAGGGTCCTACCGTTATTGATTTGTTCTGTTCGTTAATTTTTGCTTTATCTGTTATGGAGATACAAGTGTGCAAAGTAATTGCATATTTCCCGGGCGTTAGGCGCCATTAACGTATTACGAGGATCCTCGTAATACGTTAATGGCGCGTAACGCCCGGCAATTACTTTGCACACTTGTATCCCCATAATAACGAATTAAAAATTACTGGAGGTCCTTACTGCCATCTCTGACTAGGTTAATGTGCTTGAAACTAGAAGAACCACACCCAGATGCATTTGATGCCACAAGTGCTTTACACAGATGGTGGGGTTCTGGTCATCGCAAGAGGTGTCCTGGGTTCAGTGCTTAGGAAGCTAGCAACCAGGAAGAATCAGTAGCTGATTTTACAGCTGAGCTTCAATTGACAAAACAGTGGTACCCTTACTTGGTCCAGGTGTCTTAGAACAATCAGTGTCGATGAATGCTAATACACCATGCTGCTCTCACACATAACTGCTTGTGCTAGTATAAATAATTGGCACATGTACGTGAAAATGGCTGCAATATTTTAGGTCCATGCAGTTTAACTGCTTGTGCAATACTATTATTAAATTCACATACATGTATGGATTTTAATGTTTATTTGTCATGACCCAATGCCATGTACACATTTGGCCACTAGAACTTGCAAGTGGGCATCATCAGACACTTGCCCACAGGGCAACTAACTCAAAACAGCCTAATGTTGACCCCTGAAACTTAATTATCAATGTCTGCCCCTCATGCAGCCTCCTGGCTTTCAGTCCCTTCTATTGATTTGGGCTGGCGCTTGGAGCCCAATGAGTAGTGCCAGGTGGCCATTATGTGGTGGCTGGGGTAGGACACATCTGGCAAGACTGTGTGCCCCTACTGCCCCGATATTGCCCTCGATCCTCTCGATCACCTCAAACAGTGACCTGCAGTCGAGGGGTAGATTTGGTTATATGCCACAACTGCCTGCACTATGTGGTTATTGACCTACATGTATGCCGTCATGCCCACCTGAGCATCAGTGTGGAGAAGGTCACGGTCTCACCAGAGACCACACCCATACCAGACCAGCAGACATGCTAATCACTGGATGGGACAGAGGCAAGCCTGCTGCTCTGGACATCACCATGACATCACCTCTCTGCCCTGCCATCTTGGTTGAGTCATGTCAACTTTCTGGTGTAGCAAGCTCCACTCCAACAGACCAAAATGCCAGGAGTTGGGTTGGACATACATTCCATTGGCAGTGGAGACCTACGGCAACTGTGGCAAGGAGGCTCAGGACACCATATCTAGGTTGGCATCTCACTTGGCCATTAGCCAGTGTCACCCTGAGTGTGAGGTAGAGTCCAGGAAGGTCAGGATTGATGAAAGGGTGTCAGGCGCAAGAAAGAGCTTAGTGAAAGGGGAGTTTACCACTGAATTGATGTGAAAAAGAACTCAGTTGACATCACCTTGTTGTGTAGTAGTGTATAAGTGTGATAAAATTAAGGGCGGGTGGACATGCAGTGTTGCTACAGAGATGGAGAAATTTGATCCTCCAATTTGGCTTGATTGGATGAACGTTATCGCACACGAGTAGTGGGTCCATAACAGCCAGTCCTCCTCCAACCAATGATTCTGGCCGAAATGATGGTTGGCTCAATATCACCCTGGTCCACTCCAGCCAGAGCCATCCTGCTCCTGCTTTTGTTGATGTGCACTTTTTATTATATTAAATAATATTTGCTGTGCCCTGCTTTCCTCAGAGCTTCAAAAGGGAAGCAGTTTGGACCCTGTGGACATCAGGATCCTGTCATGGTCAATGGGCAAAGCTGCTGCATGCGATGTCACAGTTGTGAATCCGTTCAGCCTAAGTATGGTCTGGGAGCAAGCACAACAGTGGGTTTTGCAGCAGCACATAAAGAAGAGCTGCAGTCGGTAAATAATGGCCCAAAATGCAAGGAACTTGGGTGGGAGTGCATTCCGCAGGCAGTAGAAACTTATGGTGGCTGGGGAGAAAAGGCTTGTGAAACCTTCAAGCGCACCTGCAAGAGACTGGCTGTGGGCTCAGCTTCCAATGAAGTGGCAGTGAGGCAGGAGTTATTTGGCAGACTCAGCTTAGTCCTAATTGCCCAGACAATCCTTGCCAAATCAAACTGGCCTAGTATTTTGGGTAGCGAGTGATTTTGTGTTTTGTGTTTTTGTCATTGTCAATCTGTGTATATATGTATCAAGTGTATCCTATATGTGATGTGTTGTAAACACAGATTATTGACTATATATTATTCAGACTATTTTATTAGTGAATTGAGAAATTGTATCTTGCTATTAGCGTGTTACTGTAATAATGATGATAATTAATTTGTGTATGTATTATTTATTTGTATTCGAATTTCAATAATAAACATAATGCCTAAAACAAATGTGTATAGAGAATGTTCACAGCATGCATACAACAGCAGGCCTTAACATTGTATCACTTCAGTTTAAAATAGTGCACCATGTGTCGTGCATTGCAGTCAGCATTCCAATTGAGTATCACTTGATCAATGCACGTACTTTGTAAACCCGCAATCACATCTACTTTTGTATGGGTCATACCAATGACCTTTCCATAGTTCAGAATATTAGTCATCGTTTGATATTTTAGGAGGGCGTACCATGAACATACATGTAATTATTATTTTAAAGATATGTGTCTTTAAAATAATAATTATGTTCATCGTGCACCCTCCTAAAATATCAAACGATTGAAAAAGTTGCCTCCTTCAGATTGCAGGGGTGCTTCCATTTGCATTCGTATGATGTTTCACGTATACAACAGTCCAGCTGGTCACTTGTTCCTAACAAATGGTTTTGCTGAGCTGTTGAAGTAGTTTAGTGTGAGTATGCATGCACTCATCTGCTGTGCATATGACAGATCAGCAAGGTTGGTGTGTGTATATGCTCTAAATGCTTTGGTGGCATGGCCACATCTTTTGCTTTGGGTTGTGTTTAATCACTCAATTAGCAGTTTTGAGCATTCTCATGTCCAATTACTACTCATCAACTTCATAGCAATTAGTTCATAATTACCTAACTGGCAATTGATTAGCACTAATCATTAATTGGCTTTTTTATTTTATTGGAGGGTCAAAAATAACTAGTCTCAATCCTCTGAAGTTGCTTTGTTTGTAGACGAATGAGAAAAAAAAAAAAACTGCAAAGGCTGCATTTGGGTTTGATTTCCCCACCTAGCATTCTCCACCTATAATGAGAGTGGAACTATGCTGAAATTGGCTTCAGAATTACGATAATGTGATCATATTTCTAAATTTGATGATAAACGATTCTCCTCTGTTACAAAGAGTACTGAGTCTAAAACATACACTATTTTGTGAGTTTGGTTAACAAGAGTCATAGATTGTAAGCAAGAACAAATTTGAGCTGAGTCAGAGTACTCGCACAAAAATGTTCTTGAAATCATGGATGTACTACCGTATTCACAGAATAGAGTATGCGATGCTTCACACTGAGTCATAATACAGAGTTTTACAATGCTGGTGGTATCTTGCCTAGCTAGAAAAACTATTTTGATCTCCTGTCACTCTGTAGTTTCTGCTATACATACTAGATGGCCATACTCCAGACAAAAAGACCTCAGTCCATTTCAAAACAACAACATTGCTTATTGTAGGCTACAGTATGGATTGCATAGCAAAACACTAATTAACTGTCCTATCATTGGCCATCTCTTGACCCGAACATGGATAGACTTTAGATGCTGAATGACCAAACGCAGTATGCATCTAAAAAAAAGGTTGTCTCTGAGAACTCAGGTGTGGTGTAAAAAGCCATGATGTAAGGATGTGTGTGTGTGTATCGATAGCCCTACATTTACTACACACAAACATGGTGGCATTATTAGAGTTCTTTACAATCTTGCTCTGGAAGTTGATGCTTTTCGCAATTGAATTGTCACAACTTTTATTTTCATTTTTCTCTGGTTCTTCATTGTGCTTTTAATGTATTGTGAATGAAAGTAAAGAGTCATTGCTTTGGGTTTTACAAGTATTTCACTTCTCTTTAAGATGCCAAAAGTTAAATGTATCTAAACAAATGCACTAATGCAGCATCAAAATAAATGCAACTGGTCTTTCGTATCATATGCATGCATTTCACTTGGGCTCGTACTGTACATTTATCACTTTGCCAAGTCTTCTGCAGAACTGTTTGCAATGTATAGACTCCATTACACATCATATGATTGGACCGGAATATGAAATACAGTTCCAGCTGGTCTCATACAGTAGAAGTACTGTCCACTTCTATGTAAATGTTGGTCCTGATCAACGCATGCCCTGCATGCAAGACTTTCATGTTTCATCATAGAGCTCTTTATTGATGCACACATGACAAACAACATTTTACATTGCAGTGATGGGACTTCTCCTTACATGCATTTTAACTTGATACCATCACTTATCGCTACACCCTTTCAATCATCTGTGATTGACCGCCCTAGCTTCCTCATGGTGTCTTTCGCACATCAGGTTAATAAGTGTCACATTTGTAGTTGTTTACAAATTTGTCGTCTATACCAAAAAGAATTAGATATATTTAGAGAAATTACCATATGGCAGCACATCACATTTGAATTGCATTGTCCCATGTGGCAAAAAAAAACAAAAAAACAAAAAAAAAACACAACAAAAAAAACAACAACTCGCAATGATTAATGGCTCAATTACAACATATTTGACACTCAAACAATGAAGCAGAGATCTTGAATATCGCAATCATTTTGGAGCTACAAAACAAGGAAAAGGCATGGTATCAATAAGTGCACAGACAATTATTTTTTTTGGTTGGAAATGATGTCAACACTCAGGAGCTCTATAGGTACTTAAAGACGTGCAGATATGCAAGGTCATATGAGTGTTACATGAGATTTGGTATGCTGCAACCTCTCGGTGAAATTGACTCAGAAGTGTATCGGGTTTTAAGTTCGCCAAATATTTATCTTGCGAACCCATTAAACAAAAGGTACAATGAATTTCATCTGCTTTTGTGAGATGGCAAATTTCAGGCTCTATTTCTGTCAACTTTCCTTCACAGAATTTACTATTGCTATTGCAATGTCGTAATATGTCTTCACTAATCGGCAAACCATAGCTGGACATGACGACATGAGACAGCATGGCTTCATGAGACTATTACGATGATGTATGATAGTTAAGCAATGCTCATTGTTCCATCTCTCCCCTCCCCCATATAAGGGTCTCTTCTCTACTCAATCTATATCTGGATTGTTCTATTGATCAAAAGCTACGTTTTTGCACACTCAATCACTATACAATACCATCCTAAAGAACACTCTATATTTAAGACACCTACATATAGGATATATAGGATCAAATACACAATGCTGCATAACCGAATGCACACCATCCCTGTGCTAATTTAGACGCACCTCCATATGCATCAGGCATCCTCTCAATGGTGTACTTGTGCTGTGATACATACATGATGGGCACACCAGGAATCTTCCGTATTCTCCTCTTTAGGTCTCTGTCACATGTGGCTACTATGTAGCACCGATGCTACGGAGAAGGGAGAAGACATTAAGCCTCACGATAACAGTGGAATGAAATGGTGACAAATCTATGGGTCCTAGGGAATAGCAATGAACCCCCAGAAGATGAAGATAGTGCAATTGAATGTCAACTGTTTAAAAATTCCTATACTTTAAGTACATGTACCTCCGAATAAGCGTATTCATAGCTGCAAAAATTTCCTCCTCCCCAAATCAACTGGAGGGTTTTATGAGAAAATGGGATGGACAACAAAAGTACTAATCACTTTACATTAAATAAATATGAATTACAACTAAACAGAGTTAATTTAATTTATTATTGAGAAGCAGTTCAATGTAAAGCCTTATGTAATACTAACTTTAAATCTGTTTTCTCTTGTTTGTCCGCAATGGGCCCCTTGCTCTCACAAGAGTTCTATTTACCAACCTCCAAACTCAAAGGGCCCACCCCTCAGGGCATCCATCTTACCTGAGTCGCTCTGTTCACAATGCAGTCATCAGCGTAGGTACCACTATGCATGCAGGGTAGCCGCTCAAACCGTGGATCCTTCACAATCCTGCAACAGATAAAACAGTAGTAGCTGTGAAACATCAATGGATACAACTACAGTATGTGACCACCTCCTACACATGGACAACTGCAAACACCCCCTTGATCACATACATGCTATACAACACACACATATATATGCACATGCACACACACACACACACACACACACACACACACACACACAAACACACACACACACACACACAACCATATCCCCATCTGGAAAAACAACCGTACAACACATGGATGCAACTCCTGTACACTCCCCATGTGGTACACTGTACATAAACCATCAGTACCCCATACCTCCTGTTCTGCCCTTTCTTCTGATCAATTGGCTTCATTACACACAAGACCAATGGCTCAAATGCTTGGGCTAGCTATGTTTGATGAAATAATTTTAAATTCTCAGCCAATCAAGGAATAATTGGAGTTTGAACATCTGATAGGGTCAGAGGGAAAGTTTTGTGTTTCTTATCATTTATGTTAGAGCAGAGACAAGTAAATTTCATAAACACAGACCTGTGTCCTTCATAATTTCAAAGCTACTGTTTACAATTTGCAGTGGATACTCCACACAAACACAAAGATCAGAGTGCTAATATACTCCATTCAATGCTTCGTACTAGCTCCTCACAGCATCATCAAGATACAGGTCATGTTCAAATAACTAACCATTACAATACCCCCCCCCCCCCCCCCCCCCCCCCCCCCCCAAAAAATGTGGTGTCTCATCTCAATCATACCTCTGTGCCACTTTGAACTTTGACCCCAATTTCTCCAGCTCCGCCATAACGCAGTCGGTGATGTAAGGCACACCTACATAGAGGATGAGAGGGTCGGATGGGGAATCCCCTCCAGTGACGTCGCTTACACTTTGCATACAGACAGTCCATCATCCCTTGAAATATGTCCAGCTTGTTCTGTATGGAGAAGTTGACAAAATTTGTGTCGACCAAGATATGGTATGGAGGACCCAGCTGTGTGTTGTACTGGAAAAAGAGGGCTGACGATACTTGAGGTCTACGTTGAATGGTGTGCGGTTTTAAGTGTGTGTGTGTGTGTGTGTGTGTGTGTGTGTGTGCGTGGATGGGTATGTTTGTGTGTGTATTTGTGAATGTGTGTGTATGTGTGTGTGTGGTAATATAAAACGTGTAAGTGAACACAGCACAAATGCCCCGTGTGCTGCAGTGTGTGTGTACAAGCATGCACATCAGTATGCGGTGTGTGGTGGGCATGTGTGCAGCATTTAAGTGTGGTTGACATGTTAACCGTGTGGTGGCATGTCCAGCAGCACGTGTACATGGGGTGCACATGTGTGTCTGTGTCCCCGGTATTGGTGGAACATACCAGGAGTGTGGAACACAAGTGGCGCACATGTTGTTAATGTGCACGTAAGATGTGGATGTGTGGTACGTGCACGTATGGTGTGGATGTGTGGTACGCGCACGTATGGTGGGATGTGTGGTACGTGCATGTATGGTGTGGATGTGTGGTACGTGCATGTATGGTGTGGATGTGTGGTACGTGCATGTATGGTGTGGATGTGTGGTACGTGCACGTATGGTGGGATGTGTGGTACGTGCATGTATGGTGTGGATGTGTGGTACGTGCATGTATGGTGTGGATGTGTGGTACGTGCACGTATGGTGGGATGTGTGGTACGTGCATGTATGGTGTGGATGTGTGGTACGTGCACGTATGGCGTGGATGTGTGGTACGTGCACGTATGGTGGGATGTGTGGTACGTGCACGTATGGTGGGATGTGTGGTACGCGCACGTATGGTGTGGATGTGTGGTATGTGCACGTATGGTGGGATGTGTGGTACGTGCACGTATGGTGTGGATGTGTGGTACGTGCACGTATGGTGGGATGTGTGGTACGTGCACGTATGGTGTGGATGTGTGGTACACAAGCAATACAGGCATATCTGTACTCCCACAACAGTTGTGTCGCATGTGGGAAAGTATGGGGAGAGTGTGTCACACACTTCTCCCATGCGACCTGGGTGGAAGTCAACTCACACTGATTTCACTTTCGACTCCTCCTCCTTCTTTTTAGTCTCCTCAGTCTTTTCCTGGTTTTTCTTGCTGGTGCACGCAAAATAGAGCAACCTTGATGAGACCCAGTTTGACACAGACACAGACACAGACACAGACAGACACACACACACACACAGACACACACAGACACACACACACACACACACACACACACACACACACACACAGACACACACATACTTTGCACCCATATCACACATGCACATGCACACAAGTGCTGAAAAAGCTCACAAACAAAACATTGTGAATACAAACGACCAGATCAGATCTATTTAACCCCATGGTCAGATATTCAATTTGGACGCCAAGCACACCCAAACACAAGAGAAATAGCCTGCTACGGTAAGCTTGGATTATGTCATGGAACACTGCTAACACTTACACGAGTCTTTCATTACGCAATGCTGCAAAGATGGGTTTTCAATGGTGCGCACTTCGCTTAAAACATCCACACAAAATGTGACATTTTATCTAACGAACGCAACGACATTGTATGACCACGATCAGCAGTGGTAGAGTGGAATTCCAAACAGCAAGCTGATGTAACAATGGCAGCCGATATTAGTAGACTATTTCAAAACTTGAAAGTGCACTCCGCTATCGGTGCAATTTTCGTTGGGGGTGAAGATACGATGTTACTTACTACCTGAACCCGAAATAAAATTACTCCACTAAGTCTGTAAGTTCATATCAACTGTTAACCCCCTCGCGATCCTTACATCCTTGCATCCCTAGCTGAAATCATTCTCTTCATTTCAGCAAACTTCCTCGTTTTCTTCATTTTACCCTACGTTTGAAATGTCCGCAAATCTCGAACAAACTTCACACTAGTTTAGCTTACCATTGTTGTCAACCAAGACGTTCTTACACGTGTGTGTCAATCAATAACCATTAACATTATTAAGTTAATGTGTAACAATTTAGAACCATCCATGAGGAGAACACAACTGCAGAAGGAAGTACTGAAGCTGTACCGTGCTTTTCTAAAGACCAGCTCCACGAAGACTCAGGAAACTAAAAACATAGTGCGGCAGACGTTCAAAGAGAACGCGCAGATCCCGCCTAATAACATACAGTTGATCGAGTACCTTTTGCGGCGAGGACGGAGTCAGCTGCGTCTCCTGGAGAACTCTGCTGACAGAATCACCAAGTTGTGAGAGGAAACGACACCTGCGCATTTCAACTTCCCTCAAAATAGCGCGAATGCTTAAAACGCAAGTTACGTATTAAACGTCATTTCATTACTCACATCCATTTTAATTTCTCGTGTACGTGCAACAAATCGGTTTGTGAAAGACAACAGCTGTACGCAACACATATATACCGACTGCTAAAACAGAGCATCGAGAAAACGCAGTAACAATACAGCCAGCTCTCCTAACGGCTGCAAAATGCTAGTAATACTAACGTCAGAACCGAGGCCGTGATCAGTGATGGAAGTCAAATATTTGTGTAGTTCTGGGTCATTGGCGACCACCAAAGGATCTACGTCGATGACTAGTTCGTTTCTTCCCGTCTCGTGGTCTTTCTCCCAAATCTGGTACTTGTTGATGTCGTTTATATCAGGCTGGATTATGTACAATTGGTAAGTGGTGCTATCATGCCGTATGTGGCCGTAGACACCTATGGAGACTTCTCCTGACTCCGAGATGGCTAAAACGTCTTGTCCGCATGAGGCAGAAGTGTACAGGTATTTATCTGCGTCCGGGGTTTTCGTCAACGAGCTTGGGGCAGCGAAGAGATCAGCATCGCCTTCGGTAGTAGTAACGAACACTACGAACACACCTTTGGATTGGTAAGTGTAGTACTTTGCCTCTCCGCCTGCAACCTTAGCCGTCGCTTCATGGACAACCGTGTAACACTGGCCTAGGCAGCTCTGAATAATGAAAACGATCAACAAACGAAAAAGCTTCGCCATATCAATCTGGTTGCGAATAATTGGAGTGTAATATTGTAATGATGATTGCGACACAGCGTCAACAGAAGAAGAACGCTAGGTACAAAAAGAAGATACCTGGCAGTGGAGGGAAAGGGCAACATGACAGCGATAATCACGACAGAACACCAAAGCAGGTGCCAAAGATAGAGGACACGCCGACACCCCAAAGCGCAGTCATTGTCAAGGTATCTAAAACTCGGTGCCGCTGTGGCTAGGGCTACGTATAATTGGCCTTTGTGTTTGACGATAGAACGAAATAAACGATGATCAGGACATGGAAACTGAAAATAAGTACTCAAAAAGAAAAGTTGTGAGTAACGCAGATCGATACAGAGAAAGTAAGTCAAGCCAACGGATGTTTGAGCAGTTCAAATGTAACCAATACTCTATTTTTCTCGGTGTAAAGTCGATGATAATGAGTACCAGGTGGAAACAGATGAACAGCTGCAGGCAAGGCTGATACAGCTTTTGAATATACCAAAAGTGCACATGTCAACAACGCCTGTGTTTGACGATGAAGTCGATTCATCTTACGAACAGTCTGTAAGTTCCGAAAAGTGTCATTTTATCCTTCCTTGTATGTAGCTTTTAATTCAGTTGCCACTTTTGTCATTTAGTCATCCTTCCTTGCCCTGGACTGCAACACTCTTGTTCGAGCTTTAGAAAGCATCCCCACTCATAGAAAACTGCTCATTGACACGGCACTGATGGACCTTGGTGACCAAACGCACGACATCACCCCCACTGTCCCGGAGATTGTCCAAGGTACCCAAAGAACTGACCAGAAGAAATATCCACTACAACCAGAGTTGGTACTAAAGAAAGGTAAGTCAGGATTTCAATTTCAATCGCCGGCACCTGCAAAAGTAAAAGTATCAGGCGAATACAGTCACAAACCCAGAGAAGAGAAACTGCCAAGCATGACTGGTGCACGCGAAGATAACACACAACATACAGCCAGTAAACCCACATTGTACTCGAGTACTGTCACCTGCGGTGTTTCACAACCCATAACTGCAATACCTAATTCGGAAGCACCACTCAGACACACCACCTCCTTGGCCACTGAGCTGGACAATGTACTTGATGGCATACTAGCATTGTAAGGACTTCTTATTTGAGGCAGCGTTAGGGACAAGGGAATACACATCGGTTCCTCGTACAGAATGTGTTGCAGCATATAGACAAGGGCGCATGCTCTGGTAAAATGATTCTTTGTTCCAGCGTTGTGCAAAATGTAAAGTACATCACTGACTCATTAATAATTTTAAAAATATTATTTTGGCTCCTATGCGATGTGTGAAATAGAAAGTGGAGAGGACGGGGTTGAAGGGGAATCCCCTTTAATATTGGAGATCATGTTACTGTGGTGATGACCATCGTGCTCGCAGTCATCGTGGTGATGATGGTGGTGGCCGTGGTGATTGTGAGAAGCTTGGAGAAGCTTGGGCAGAGCTGTGTGGGGCAGAGTAGACCAGTCGTCTTTCACCACTTGGATAGTGAGGTCGTGCAGTTGACTGGAGAGACGGGCAGTCACCTGCGTCAACACATCCTACGAGGTGATCAATGGTAGTACGCCCTACACCTCAAGCACACAGGATACACACACACACACACATAATATGGTGCCTCAACATTACCTGCTCATTGGCGTCTCTTCGTACCCTCACATGCAGTGAGCCAGCCTGACAATGAAGAGGGAGGGGGGGGGGGGGGGGGGCTGAGCATTGCATTGTGTAACAGATGGACTAGAAGCACTCACAAATACACCAAAGGCGATGCTCCAGAAGTGCTCATTTTTAAGTTCTAGAACACCGTCTAATGTAGATGCCTGCATGAAGGAACACAGGTAGTGTGGGCAAATACACTGCTAGTCCACTACTGTACCTCTCTTAGTGACTTGTCCACCAGTGGGAGAATATGTTCTGGTGTTGTCTGCAGGTCATATGTGTGTGTGTGTGTGTGTGTGTACGAATTATGTTGATATATAATATGTTCATATCAGCAAGAAATGACTGTTACATGTGTGTGCGCATGGGTGCTCTTGTAAGCACGCAATGTAGGCTAGGTCTATCACAAGGACACGAACAAGGCTGTGTCAAGTTAACAGTACACAACAGTCCCACAGATAAAACCACCATATCACTCACACACAACAAATCTTGTCAATAGCCAAAGCAGATCACACAAATACGTACCCAAACCCACATACACACCCTCACACAAACATGCCACACACATACCTGGAGCAGAATCTTCCCACTGTAGACACTCAATGGTAGCATGACACAACACATCAGCATGGCATTGAACAGAGCACACACCACATCAGCTAGATACAGCTCACTGAAAGGGAAAAGGTGGCAAGCCCCACACATGCCTGCCAGCAATAACTCACTCTGCATCAATAAGAACTATGGAGACCACAACAGAGAAGGCACTGCCAATCGACAGCAAGACAAAAGGGTTTATCTTTCGTTGCAGACACAACCCAAGAGAAGGAATAAAAGCACTGAGGCTGGAATGGTTTATAAAAACTATAATAAAATGGCTGTTGGACACAAACAGCATGCTACAAGATGCTTTGCACCACACCTGTGTCCCAAATCCATTAGCATGTTCTGCATCCAGTTCACAGAGGCAGCTAAAGTGAATAAAGAGAACACACCAACACACCAACACACACACCAACACACACACACACACACACACACAATATTAATTGAGAGAATTACAGAATTAAAACATGGAGAGGGTGCAGGATGTATTGGGGAAGGAGTTAATGTATGAGGGTGTGTTGGGTAAGTGGGAGAGGTTGGGGAAGGGTGGGGTGCACAATGGGATAAGGGAAGGATGGAATGTGAGGGGGAAGGACTGGGATGAGGAGGTGTGGGAGAGAGATGTAAGAGGATACATGAAGGTAGAGAGGAGAATGTGTGTGGGATGGCAGAAGCTCCAACAGCTATGATAACATACACACACACACACATACACACACACACACACATACACACACAGACACACACATACACACACGCAGACACACACACACATACACACACGCAGACACACACACACATACACACATACATACACACACGCAGACACACCCAGACACACACACATACACAGATACATACACACACGCAGACACACACATACACACATGCAGACACACAGACACACACATACACACAGACAGACACACACACACACACACACACACACACACACACACACACACACACCTTCTGCCGTGTGGGAAAGAGACTTGTTCATCACAACACACACCACCAGCCCATGCATTATCAGCCCAATGAAGACTCCCAGCAAGAGATTGTCCCTGGAGGGTGCGGGGAGGAGGACGGAATACGAGTGGGTGGGGCAAAAGGTTGTTCAGTTGTCCATCATCGCACAATGTACAGGCCACACTTGTAGATATTCAACATTCAGAGGAATGCATTACTAATGAATGGGTGCTGTGGACACAGCTAACATGATAATGGAAGTCACTACATGTGGACCTTGTATGGAGAGCATGTGTAAGAGATCCACATCGCTGTTCGCTCATCAGCCTGAATCTGTCCCCACACCATGTACATCACCACTTTAAAATCTCCAGTCTATGCAACAGAGCCTCATTGATCAAGAAATCTATACAGATATTTGAGACAACGTAAGAGTAGACGCTCTAACAACCACTACATATCTCCTCATTGGTTCCATTTTCCCCTTCTCCTTCCTTTCATCCTAGTTTCTTCCTCCTACCTTCCCTCCTCGCTTCCATCTTTCTCCCCCTCTCCTCCTCCTTACTCCCATCTCTAATGCCTATTAGAAAATTGCAATATTTAAACCAAAAGGCCCAACACAACCCACTACTCATTCATGCCCAGCCTCAACGGGGTGGTGCAGCAGCCAACAATGGAATGGCCTAGAGAGGTAATGAGTGAAGCACTATAAATGTCTGCCACTAATGTGGGAGCCACCTTAAAGGAAAGACGGAGACGCCATTTTGCGTACCACTAAGTGAATCAAGCTTGAGACATGCGTGTGCATGTGCTTGTGTGTGTGTGTGTGTGTGTGCAGGGGATGTGGGTGAGGTTTAAGTGTATATGTACACATGTGCATGTGGCGTGTTCATGCACACACGTTGTGCATTGCGTGCTTGTTTATGTGCGCACACGCATGTTACGAGCTTAGTGCACTCCAGTGTGCACCACAACAGGAGGACTTTAAACAGGCAATCACAGACATAACGACGCTAATGGTGTAATGAAGGGTGTGTAATTACTCGCTCTGCTTAATCCATTTTGAATAGACTGCACGTCATGAGGTCACATTTCTGTGGCATGCTGTGATGCAAGTGGGGAGAAAGATTGATTTCCAATCACAATCACACTTACGTTGCAACGACTGGAGGGTCGAAGAGGCGCTCAGCACTGCACCACGGAAGGAAGAAGAGCAATTAGAGGCACAAGTAACAAGTAAGACAGTATGTACATACCAGTGTTTGGTAATGTTCAGCCCCGATAGAATGAGCAGTATGGTTAGGGCAAACACTGATAGAACGTTAACCCTCTCAAACCTAAGGGGCACACAGACCCATGGTATTGCAGTAATATAGCATCAAATGACATACCCGTAAGAAAACCTTACACATGGCTGTTGTCTGGAGGCCCAATATGATACCAAGCAGATTAGAAGACTGCAAGTGGCAGAATTTTTTTTTTTTTAAGTGCCATGACCATGTGTGTGTGTATGTGTGTGTGTGGTTCTCATGTGTACTGTCCATGTATCAGTCAGGCACATGAGGGCAACAAAACACACACATATCACTGACCTTCCAATATCGAAAATGGCCAGATAAGCAAAAGAAGCCAAAGCTGCAGCAGAGATAAAAACCAGCACAGGTGTGCCATTTGTACAAAGTAACAAGTGGATTAGATATGAAGTACTACGCATATTAAATAGTGTGATGCTACATCTGGCAACCAGACAGGTGTACTTTTATCACAAGTATGCACTTTAATTTGTCTTTCACATTACAACGAATAGCTGTTCCGAGGTTCTATTCCTCCAGTGACTTACCTAAACTGTTGGTTGTATGAGACCAATACAGAAGCAGGCAAGCGAAAGGTGCGATGCCTATCAATAACATTACGGCCCTCCAGGACTGTGGAAAGATGCTTCTTTAAAAAAAAAAAAACAACCTAACTCAATTCGTCCTACTTGCTTAGAATTACCTCACGGTGCCCCAACGATGCTCTCAAGAACTCGAGCATCTTAAACCTCCTCCGATTCTAACCGCTGCACACCACCGCCCACCACCACAACATAGAACGTATAATAATATTAGTATGCCTCTGACGACGGTCGGTAAATGGACTGTTCTCTACGGTCTGGTTGCGGTCGAAGCAGCGGCAGTACTTGGGACCTACAGTGTGTGGCACAAGATGAACGTTAGCCAGGGTCAGTATAGCCGCTGAGGTGAGCATTAAATAAAGACGATCTGCACGAAGCATAACTTCTCTCCATGCAGATTATAGGCTTTGGATGTTCCAGAACCATCCTCGAGTATTAGATTGTAAGTCAACGACGAGAATAAACGATAAAGTGTGTCGTATGCTTGCATGCTCGTGTTCAAAAATATATGATGGGAGAAAGTGTTTAAGAGAGCTAGAGTTAGGGAGTTAGTAGATACAGGTTGTGCATAACTTAATACCACTTGCATTTATAATTCTGACTCACATCATCTAATTTAACACAAGCTCATCTCCACTCCATTTCCCCCCCTCCCCCCCACTCTCCATCAAGTGTTCTACCGTTCATGCGACTTGGTAGGGGATGATGGAGCACGTGCCAGAGCAGGTGACTACAGAAACTGGGGGGTTGTCTCTAGAAGCAGATGACTAGAGGAATTCAGGCCATAAAGCAACTCGATTGTTATGCATTTCTTGGTAAAGGCTATAATGAAGTCATCCCATTTTGTCAACAGTACCTTATCAGAATAAGAGGTGAAATGTAGTCGCACATACAAAGGTATCTTAATTAATTACACTATGCACGAGTCCCACCACCCTTCCTCCCTGAACTACAATATTAATAAGCAAAAGGACAGACAAACATAGAGATTAGGTCTGCAGCAAAGGCCAAACAGAGAGACTATCACTCTGGCCGTGAATCCATGCGATGGAATGAGCGTCCCATCTTCTTTTTTCCTGCTGGAACCATGGTCTTTAGGGCCTCTTGCCTGCCCACCTCCTTGTGGTCGTACTGGCAATCGTGTTGTTCAGGAAGACGATGCAAGGAGCAGAACACAAAACCTGGCAAAACAGGACACCACACAAACTGTGACCAGAAGGTTTTAATGCTCAACAATACTTAATTGTGTTTATCCACACCTCCCACTGAATAGTGCGTGTGTGTGTGTGTGTGTGTGTGTGAGGTGAGGTGAGGTGAAGGAAGGGGAATAGAAATCTGGCCAAATACAATTTCTTACGAAAGGGACAAAAAGCAACTTCCATTTGTTGCACTTCACCCTCACCCCCATTCCCCTAAATAAGCCCTTTCAAAAGTAGAAACCTAGCTCTTTTAACTGTGTAGACTCACCACACTTGCACTCCCCAAGCTGTTGTTGGCTCAGTGGGAGCTTTGCAGAGCATTTCCAACACTTTTTTTTGCTTTTTTGGACTGGTGCTTCCGTGGGTGTCACCTCCATCTTCTCCTCT